>CAUOPU010000001.1:0-111000 GCA_963457615.1 Nicrophorus investigator
TATTTTTTGAGCAATAAATTCAAAGTCTCCGGATATGAACGTTTCAGCCAAAAATAAACGCATTTTGCACGCAAATTTCTGCGCTGTAACTACAGTTCTACCGATCCGATTTTAAAAAATGAACATTCATATTAACGCTTAGCTTCTATAAAGCTACATGGTGAACTCAGATAATTTTTAGGATCATTCCTTGTGAAGAAAATAATTAGATTTTAATCAAGAATTATTTGTTATTTTTATTAATTATTTCTTGAACCAAGCGAGATAAAAAAATTCTTTCTTCGCTATAATGCTTGGATTACTCCTAGAAGTATCCAGTTAAAGTTTCATCGAAATCGCTCCACGCATTCAAAAGATAAATTTATTTTTTGAGCAATAAATTCAAAGTCTCCGGATATGAACGTTTCAGCCAAAAATAAACGCATTTTGCACGCAAATTTCTGCGCTGTAACTACAGTTCTACCGATCCGATTTTAAAAAATGAACATTCATATTAACGCTTAGCTTCTATAAAGCTACATGGTGAACTCAGATAATTTTTAGGATCATTCCTTGTGAAGAAAATAATTAAATTTTAATCAAGAATTATTTGTTATTTTTATTAATTATTTCTTGAACCAAGCGAGATAAAAAAATTCTTTCTTCGCTATAATGCTTGGATTACTCCTAGAAGTATCCAGTTAAAGTTTCATCGAAATCGCTCCACGCATTCAAAAGATAAATTTATTTTTTGAGCAATAAATTCAAAGTCTCCGGATATGAACGTTTCAGCCAAAAATAAACGCATTTTGCACGCAAATTTCTGCGCTGTAACTACAGTTCTACCGATCCGATTTTAAAAAATGAACATTCATATTAACGCTTAGCTTCTATAAAGCTACATGGTGAACTCAGATAATTTTTAGGATCATTCCTTGTGAAGAAAATAATTAAATTTTAATCAAGAATTATTTGTTATTTTTATTAATTATTTCTTGAACCAAGCGAGATAAAAAAATTCTTTCTTCGCTATAATGCTTGGATTACTCCTAGAAGTATCCAGTTAAAGTTTCATCGAAATCGCTCCACGCATTCAAAAGATAAATTTATTTTTTGAGCAATAAATTCAAAGTCTCCGGATATGAACGTTTCAGCCAAAAATAAACGCATTTTGCACGCAAATTTCTGCGCTGTAACTACAGTTCTACCGATCCGATTTTAAAAAATGAACATTCATATTAACGCTTAGCTTCTATAAAGCTACATGGTGAACTCAGATAATTTTTAGGATCATTCCTTGTGAAGAAAATAATTAAATTTTAATCAAGAATTATTTGTTATTTTTATTAATTATTTCTTGAACCAAGCGAGATAAAAAAATTCTTTCTTCGCTATAATGCTTGGATTACTCCTAGAAGTATCCAGTTAAAGTTTCATCGAAATCGCTCCACGCATTCAAAAGATAAATTTATTTTTTGAGCAATAAATTCAAAGTCTCCGGATATGAACGTTTCAGCCAAAAATAAACGCATTTTGCACGCAAATTTCTGCGCTGTAACTACAGTTCTACCGATCCGATTTTAAAAAATGAACATTCATATTAACGCTTAGCTTCTATAAAGCTACATGGTGAACTCAGATAATTTTTAGGATCATTCCTTGTGAAGAAAATAATTAAATTTTAATCAAGAATTATTTGTTATTTTTATTAATTATTTCTTGAACCAAGCGAGATAAAAAAATTCTTTCTTCGCTATAATGCTTGGATTACTCCTAGAAGTATCCAGTTAAAGTTTCATCGAAATCGCTCCACGCATTCAAAAGATAAATTTATTTTTTGAGCAATAAATTCAAAGTCTCCGGATATGAACGTTTCAGCCAAAAATAAACGCATTTTGCACGCAAATTTCTGCGCTGTAACTACAGTTCTACCGATCCGATTTTAAAAAATGAACATTCATATTAACGCTTAGCTTCTATAAAGCTACATGGTGAACTCAGATAATTTTTAGGATCATTCCTTGTGAAGAAAATAATTAAATTTTAATCAAGAATTATTTGTTATTTTTATTAATTATTTCTTGAACCAAGCGAGATAAAAAAATTCTTTCTTCGCTATAATGCTTGGATTACTCCTAGAAGTATCCAGTTAAAGTTTCATCGAAATCGCTCCACGCATTCAAAAGATAAATTTATTTTTTGAGCAATAAATTCAAAGTCTCCGGATATGAACGTTTCAGCCAAAAATAAACGCATTTTGCACGCAAATTTCTGCGCTGTAACTACAGTTCTACCGATCCGATTTTAAAAAATGAACATTCATATTAACGCTTAGCTTCTATAAAGCTACATGGTGAACTCAGATAATTTTTAGGATCATTCCTTGTGAAGAAAATAATTAGATTTTAATCAAGAATTATTTGTTATTTTTATTAATTATTTCTTGAACCAAGCGAGATAAAAAAATTCTTTCTTCGCTATAATGCTTGGATTACTCCTAGAAGTATCCAGTTAAAGTTTCATCGAAATCGCTCCACGCATTCAAAAGATAAATTTATTTTTTGAGCAATAAATTCAAAGTCTCCGGATATGAACGTTTCAGCCAAAAATAAACGCATTTTGCACGCAAATTTCTGCGCTGTAACTACAGTTCTACCGATCCGATTTTAAAAAATGAACATTCATATTAACGCTTAGCTTCTATAAAGCTACATGGTGAACTCAGATAATTTTTAGGATCATTCCTTGTGAAGAAAATAATTAAATTTTAATCAAGAATTATTTGTTATTTTTATTAATTATTTCTTGAACCAAGCGAGATAAAAAAATTCTTTCTTCGCTATAATGCTTGGATTACTCCTAGAAGTATCCAGTTAAAGTTTCATCGAAATCGCTCCACGCATTCAAAAGATAAATTTATTTTTTGAGCAATAAATTCAAAGTCTCCGGATATGAACGTTTCAGCCAAAAATAAACGCATTTTGCACGCAAATTTCTGCGCTGTAACTACAGTTCTACCGATCCGATTTTAAAAAATGAACATTCATATTAACGCTTAGCTTCTATAAAGCTACATGGTGAACTCAGATAATTTTTAGGATCATTCCTTGTGAAGAAAATAATTAAATTTTAATCAAGAATTATTTGTTATTTTTATTAATTATTTCTTGAACCAAGCGAGATAAAAAAATTCTTTCTTCGCTATAATGCTTGGATTACTCCTAGAAGTATCCAGTTAAAGTTTCATCGAAATCGCTCCACGCATTCAAAAGATAAATTTATTTTTTGAGCAATAAATTCAAAGTCTCCGGATATGAACGTTTCAGCCAAAAATAAACGCATTTTGCACGCAAATTTCTGCGCTGTAACTACAGTTCTACCGATCCGATTTTAAAAAATGAACATTCATATTAACGCTTAGCTTCTATAAAGCTACATGGTGAACTCAGATAATTTTTAGGATCATTCCTTGTGAAGAAAATAATTAAATTTTAATCAAGAATTATTTGTTATTTTTATTAATTATTTCTTGAACCAAGCGAGATAAAAAAATTCTTTCTTCGCTATAATGCTTGGATTACTCCTAGAAGTATCCAGTTAAAGTTTCATCGAAATCGCTCCACGCATTCAAAAGATAAATTTATTTTTTGAGCAATAAATTCAAAGTCTCCGGATATGAACGTTTCAGCCAAAAATAAACGCATTTTGCACGCAAATTTCTGCGCTGTAACTACAGTTCTACCGATCCGATTTTAAAAAATGAACATTCATATTAACGCTTAGCTTCTATAAAGCTACATGGTGAACTCAGATAATTTTTAGGATCATTCCTTGTGAAGAAAATAATTAAATTTTAATCAAGAATTATTTGTTATTTTTATTAATTATTTCTTGAACCAAGCGAGATAAAAAAATTCTTTCTTCGCTATAATGCTTGGATTACTCCTAGAAGTATCCAGTTAAAGTTTCATCGAAATCGCTCCACGCATTCAAAAGATAAATTTATTTTTTGAGCAATAAATTCAAAGTCTCCGGATATGAACGTTTCAGCCAAAAATAAACGCATTTTGCACGCAAATTTCTGCGCTGTAACTACAGTTCTACCGATCCGATTTTAAAAAATGAACATTCATATTAACGCTTAGCTTCTATAAAGCTACATGGTGAACTCAGATAATTTTTAGGATCATTCCTTGTGAAGAAAATAATTAAATTTTAATCAAGAATTATTTGTTATTTTTATTAATTATTTCTTGAACCAAGCGAGATAAAAAAATTCTTTCTTCGCTATAATGCTTGGATTACTCCTAGAAGTATCCAGTTAAAGTTTCATCGAAATCGCTCCACGCATTCAAAAGATAAATTTATTTTTTGAGCAATAAATTCAAAGTCTCCGGATATGAACGTTTCAGCCAAAAATAAACGCATTTTGCACGCAAATTTCTGCGCTGTAACTACAGTTCTACCGATCCGATTTTAAAAAATGAACATTCATATTAACGCTTAGCTTCTATAAAGCTACATGGTGAACTCAGATAATTTTTAGGATCATTCCTTGTGAAGAAAATAATTAAATTTTAATCAAGAATTATTTGTTATTTTTATTAATTATTTCTTGAACCAAGCGAGATAAAAAAATTCTTTCTTCGCTATAATGCTTGGATTACTCCTAGAAGTATCCAGTTAAAGTTTCATCGAAATCGCTCCACGCATTCAAAAGATAAATTTATTTTTTGAGCAATAAATTCAAAGTCTCCGGATATGAACGTTTCAGCCAAAAATAAACGCATTTTGCACGCAAATTTCTGCGCTGTAACTACAGTTCTACCGATCCGATTTTAAAAAATGAACATTCATATTAACGCTTAGCTTCTATAAAGCTACATGGTGAACTCAGATAATTTTTAGGATCATTCCTTGTGAAGAAAATAATTAAATTTTAATCAAGAATTATTTGTTATTTTTATTAATTATTTCTTGAACCAAGCGAGATAAAAAAATTCTTTCTTCGCTATAATGCTTGGATTACTCCTAGAAGTATCCAGTTAAAGTTTCATCGAAATCGCTCCACGCATTCAAAAGATAAATTTATTTTTTGAGCAATAAATTCAAAGTCTCCGGATATGAACGTTTCAGCCAAAAATAAACGCATTTTGCACGCAAATTTCTGCGCTGTAACTACAGTTCTACCGATCCGATTTTAAAAAATGAACATTCATATTAACGCTTAGCTTCTATAAAGCTACATGGTGAACTCAGATAATTTTTAGGATCATTCCTTGTGAAGAAAATAATTAGATTTTAATCAAGAATTATTTGTTATTTTTATTAATTATTTCTTGAACCAAGCGAGATAAAAAAATTCTTTCTTCGCTATAATGCTTGGATTACTCCTAGAAGTATCCAGTTAAAGTTTCATCGAAATCGCTCCACGCATTCAAAAGATAAATTTATTTTTTGAGCAATAAATTCAAAGTCTCCGGATATGAACGTTTCAGCCAAAAATAAACGCATTTTGCACGCAAATTTCTGCGCTGTAACTACAGTTCTACCGATCCGATTTTAAAAAATGAACATTCATATTAACGCTTAGCTTCTATAAAGCTACATGGTGAACTCAGATAATTTTTAGGATCATTCCTTGTGAAGAAAATAATTAAATTTTAATCAAGAATTATTTGTTATTTTTATTAATTATTTCTTGAACCAAGCGAGATAAAAAAATTCTTTCTTCGCTATAATGCTTGGATTACTCCTAGAAGTATCCAGTTAAAGTTTCATCGAAATCGCTCCACGCATTCAAAAGATAAATTTATTTTTTGAGCAATAAATTCAAAGTCTCCGGATATGAACGTTTCAGCCAAAAATAAACGCATTTTGCACGCAAATTTCTGCGCTGTAACTACAGTTCTACCGATCCGATTTTAAAAAATGAACATTCATATTAACGCTTAGCTTCTATAAAGCTACATGGTGAACTCAGATAATTTTTAGGATCATTCCTTGTGAAGAAAATAATTAAATTTTAATCAAGAATTATTTGTTATTTTTATTAATTATTTCTTGAACCAAGCGAGATAAAAAAATTCTTTCTTCGCTATAATGCTTGGATTACTCCTAGAAGTATCCAGTTAAAGTTTCATCGAAATCGCTCCACGCATTCAAAAGATAAATTTATTTTTTGAGCAATAAATTCAAAGTCTCCGGATATGAACGTTTCAGCCAAAAATAAACGCATTTTGCACGCAAATTTCTGCGCTGTAACTACAGTTCTACCGATCCGATTTTAAAAAATGAACATTCATATTAACGCTTAGCTTCTATAAAGCTACATGGTGAACTCAGATAATTTTTAGGATCATTCCTTGTGAAGAAAATAATTAAATTTTAATCAAGAATTATTTGTTATTTTTATTAATTATTTCTTGAACCAAGCGAGATAAAAAAATTCTTTCTTCGCTATAATGCTTGGATTACTCCTAGAAGTATCCAGTTAAAGTTTCATCGAAATCGCTCCACGCATTCAAAAGATAAATTTATTTTTTGAGCAATAAATTCAAAGTCTCCGGATATGAACGTTTCAGCCAAAAATAAACGCATTTTGCACGCAAATTTCTGCGCTGTAACTACAGTTCTACCGATCCGATTTTAAAAAATGAACATTCATATTAACGCTTAGCTTCTATAAAGCTACATGGTGAACTCAGATAATTTTTAGGATCATTCCTTGTGAAGAAAATAATTAAATTTTAATCAAGAATTATTTGTTATTTTTATTAATTATTTCTTGAACCAAGCGAGATAAAAAAATTCTTTCTTCGCTATAATGCTTGGATTACTCCTAGAAGTATCCAGTTAAAGTTTCATCGAAATCGCTCCACGCATTCAAAAGATAAATTTATTTTTTGAGCAATAAATTCAAAGTCTCCGGATATGAACGTTTCAGCCAAAAATAAACGCATTTTGCACGCAAATTTCTGCGCTGTAACTACAGTTCTACCGATCCGATTTTAAAAAATGAACATTCATATTAACGCTTAGCTTCTATAAAGCTACATGGTGAACTCAGATAATTTTTAGGATCATTCCTTGTGAAGAAAATAATTAGATTTTAATCAAGAATTATTTGTTATTTTTATTAATTATTTCTTGAACCAAACGAGATAAAAAAATTCTTTCTTCGCTATAATGCTTGGATTACTCCTAGAAGTATCCAGTTAAAGTTTCATCGAAATCGCTCCACGCATTCAAAAGATAAATTTATTTTTTGAGCAATAAATTCAAAGTCTCCGGATATGAACGTTTCAGCCAAAAATAAACGCATTTTGCACGCAAATTTCTGCGCTGTAACTACAGTTCTACCGATCCGATTTTAAAAAATGAACATTCATATTAACGCTTAGCTTCTATAAAGCTACATGGTGAACTCAGATAATTTTTAGGATCATTCCTTGTGAAGAAAATAATTAAATTTTAATCAAGAATTATTTGTTATTTTTATTAATTATTTCTTGAACCAAGCGAGATAAAAAAATTCTTTCTTCGCTATAATGCTTGGATTACTCCTAGAAGTATCCAGTTAAAGTTTCATCGAAATCGCTCCACGCATTCAAAAGATAAATTTATTTTTTGAGCAATAAATTCAAAGTCTCCGGATATGAACGTTTCAGCCAAAAATAAACGCATTTTGCACGCAAATTTCTACGCTGTAACTACAGTTCTACCGATCCGATTTTAAAAAATGAACATTCATATTAACGCTTAGCTTCTATAAAGCTACATGGTGAACTCAGATAATTTTTAGGATCATTCCTTGTGAAGAAAATAATTAAATTTTAATCAAGAATTATTTGTTATTTTTATTAATTATTTCTTGAACCAAGCGAGATAAAAAAATTCTTTCTTCGCTATAATGCTTGGATTACTCCTAGAAGTATCCAGTTAAAGTTTCATCGAAATCGCTCCACGCATTCAAAAGATAAATTTATTTTTTGAGCAATAAATTCAAAGTCTCCGGATATGAACGTTTCAGCCAAAAATAAACGCATTTTGCACGCAAATTTCTGCGCTGTAACTACAGTTCTACCGATCCGATTTTAAAAAATGAACATTCATATTAACGCTTAGCTTCTATAAAGCTACATGGTGAACTCAGATAATTTTTAGGATCATTCCTTGTGAAGAAAATAATTAAATTTTAATCAAGAATTATTTGTTATTTTTATTAATTATTTCTTGAACCAAGCGAGATAAAAAAATTCTTTCTTCGCTATAATGCTTGGATTACTCCTAGAAGTATCCAGTTAAAGTTTCATCGAAATCGCTCCACGCATTCAAAAGATAAATTTATTTTTTGAGCAATAAATTCAAAGTCTCCGGATATGAACGTTTCAGCCAAAAATAAACGCATTTTGCACGCAAATTTCTGCGCTGTAACTACAGTTCTACCGATCCGATTTTAAAAAATGAACATTCATATTAACGCTTAGCTTCTATAAAGCTACATGGTGAACTCAGATAATTTTTAGGATCATTCCTTGTGAAGAAAATAATTAAATTTTAATCAAGAATTATTTGTTATTTTTATTAATTATTTCTTGAACCAAGCGAGATAAAAAAATTCTTTCTTCGCTATAATGCTTGGATTACTCCTAGAAGTATCCAGTTAAAGTTTCATCGAAATCGCTCCACGCATTCAAAAGATAAATTTATTTTTTGAGCAATAAATTCAAAGTCTCCGGATATGAACGTTTCAGCCAAAAATAAACGCATTTTGCACGCAAATTTCTGCGCTGTAACTACAGTTCTACCGATCCGATTTTAAAAAATGAACATTCATATTAACGCTTAGCTTCTATAAAGCTACATGGTGAACTCAGATAATTTTTAGGATCATTCCTTGTGAAGAAAATAATTAAATTTTAATCAAGAATTATTTGTTATTTTTATTAATTATTTCTTGAACCAAGCGAGATAAAAAAATTCTTTCTTCGCTATAATGCTTGGATTACTCCTAGAAGTATCCAGTTAAAGTTTCATCGAAATCGCTCCACGCATTCAAAAGATAAATTTATTTTTTGAGCAATAAATTCAAAGTCTCCGGATATGAACGTTTCAGCCAAAAATAAACGCATTTTGCACGCAAATTTCTGCGCTGTAACTACAGTTCTACCGATCCGATTTTAAAAAATGAACATTCATATTAACGCTTAGCTTCTATAAAGCTACATGGTGAACTCAGATAATTTTTAGGATCATTCCTTGTGAAGAAAATAATTAAATTTTAATCAAGAATTATTTGTTATTTTTATTAATTATTTCTTGAACCAAGCGAGATAAAAAAATTCTTTCTTCGCTATAATGCTTGGATTACTCCTAGAAGTATCCAGTTAAAGTTTCATCGAAATCGCTCCACGCATTCAAAAGATAAATTTATTTTTTGAGCAATAAATTCAAAGTCTCCGGATATGAACGTTTCAGCCAAAAATAAACGCATTTTGCACGCAAATTTCTGCGCTGTAACTACAGTTCTACCGATCCGATTTTAAAAAATGAACATTCATATTAACGCTTAGCTTCTATAAAGCTACATGGTGAACTCAGATAATTTTTAGGATCATTCCTTGTGAAGAAAATAATTAAATTTTAATCAAGAATTATTTGTTATTTTTATTAATTATTTCTTGAACCAAGCGAGATAAAAAAATTCTTTCTTCGCTATAATGCTTGGATTACTCCTAGAAGTATCCAGTTAAAGTTTCATCGAAATCGCTCCACGCATTCAAAAGATAAATTTATTTTTTGAGCAATAAATTCAAAGTCTCCGGATATGAACGTTTCAGCCAAAAATAAACGCATTTTGCACGCAAATTTCTGCGCTGTAACTACAGTTCTACCGATCCGATTTTAAAAAATGAACATTCATATTAACGCTTAGCTTCTATAAAGCTACATGGTGAACTCAGATAATTTTTAGGATCATTCCTTGTGAAGAAAATAATTAAATTTTAATCAAGAATTATTTGTTATTTTTATGAATTATTTCTTGAACCAAGCGAGATAAAAAAATTCTTTCTTCGCTATAATGCTTGGATTACTCCTAGAAGTATCCAGTTAAAGTTTCATCGAAATCGCTCCACGCATTCAAAAGATAAATTTATTTTTTGAGCAATAAATTCAAAGTCTCCGGATATGAACGTTTCAGCCAAAAATAAACGCATTTTGCACGCAAATTTCTGCGCTGTAACTACAGTTCTACCGATCCGATTTTAAAAAATGAACATTCATATTAACGCTTAGCTTCTATAAAGCTACATGGTGAACTCAGATAATTTTTAGGATCATTCCTTGTGAAGAAAATAATTAAATTTTAATCAAGAATTATTTGTTATTTTTATTAATTATTTCTTGAACCAAGCGAGATAAAAAAATTCTTTCTTCGCTATAATGCTTGGATTACTCCTAGAAGTATCCAGTTAAAGTTTCATCGAAATCGCTCCACGCATTCAAAAGATAAATTTATTTTTTGAGCAATAAATTCAAAGTCTCCGGATATGAACGTTTCAGCCAAAAATAAACGCATTTTGCACGCAAATTTCTGCGCTGTAACTACAGTTCTACCGATCCGATTTTAAAAAATGAACATTCATATTAACGCTTAGCTTCTATAAAGCTACATGGTGAACTCAGATAATTTTTAGGATCATTCCTTGTGAAGAAAATAATTAAATTTTAATCAAGAATTATTTGTTATTTTTATTAATTATTTCTTGAACCAAGCGAGATAAAAAAATTCTTTCTTCGCTATAATGCTTGGATTACTCCTAGAAGTATCCAGTTAAAGTTTCATCGAAATCGCTCCACGCATTCAAAAGATAAATTTATTTTTTGAGCAATAAATTCAAAGTCTCCGGATATGAACGTTTCAGCCAAAAATAAACGCATTTTGCACGCAAATTTCTGCGCTGTAACTACAGTTCTACCGATCCGATTTTAAAAAATGAACATTCATATTAACGCTTAGCTTCTATAAAGCTACATGGTGAACTCAGATAATTTTTAGGATCATTCCTTGTGAAGAAAATAATTAAATTTTAATCAAGAATTATTTGTTATTTTTATTAATTATTTCTTGAACCAAGCGAGATAAAAAAATTCTTTCTTCGCTATAATGCTTGGATTACTCCTAGAAGTATCCAGTTAAAGTTTCATCGAAATCGCTCCACGCATTCAAAAGATAAATTTATTTTTTGAGCAATAAATTCAAAGTCTCCGGATATGAACGTTTCAGCCAAAAATAAACGCATTTTGCACGCAAATTTCTGCGCTGTAACTACAGTTCTACCGATCCGATTTTAAAAAATGAACATTCATATTAACGCTTAGCTTCTATAAAGCTACATGGTGAACTCAGATAATTTTTAGGATCATTCCTTGTGAAGAAAATAATTAAATTTTAATCAAGAATTATTTGTTATTTTTATTAATTATTTCTTGAACCAAGCGAGATAAAAAAATTCTTTCTTCGCTATAATGCTTGGATTACTCCTAGAAGTATCCAGTTAAAGTTTCATCGAAATCGCTCCACGCATTCAAAAGATAAATTTATTTTTTGAGCAATAAATTCAAAGTCTCCGGATATGAACGTTTCAGCCAAAAATAAACGCATTTTGCACGCAAATTTCTGCGCTGTAACTACAGTTCTACCGATCCGATTTTAAAAAATGAACATTCATATTAACGCTTAGCTTCTATAAAGCTACATGGTGAACTCAGATAATTTTTAGGATCATTCCTTGTGAAGAAAATAATTAAATTTTAATCAAGAATTATTTGTTATTTTTATTAATTATTTCTTGAACCAAGCGAGATAAAAAAATTCTTTCTTCGCTATAATGCTTGGATTACTCCTAGAAGTATCCAGTTAAAGTTTCATCGAAATCGCTCCACGCATTCAAAAGATAAATTTATTTTTTGAGCAATAAATTCAAAGTCTCCGGATATGAACGTTTCAGCCAAAAATAAACGCAAACGATCCGATTTTAAAAAATGAACATTCATATTAACGCTTAGCTTCTATAAAGCTACATGGTGAACTCAGATAATTTTTAGGATCATTCCTTGTAAAGAAAATAATTAAATTTTAATCAAGAATTATTTGTTATTTTTATTAATTATTTCTTGAACCAAGCGAGATAAAAAAATTCTTTCTTCGCTATAATGCTTGGATTACTCCTAGAAGTATCCAGTTAAAGTTTCATCGAAATCGCTCCACGCATTCAAAAGATAAATTTATTTTTTGAGCAATAAATTCAAAGTCTCCGGATATGAACGTTTCAGCCAAAAATAAACGCATTTTGCACGCAAATTTCTGCGCTGTAACTACAGTTCTACCGATCCGATTTTAAAAAATGAACATTCATATTAACGCTTAGCTTCTATAAAGCTACATGGTGAACTCAGATAATTTTTAGGATCATTCCTTGTGAAGAAAATAATTAAATTTTAATCAAGAATTATTTGTTATTTTTATTAATTATTTCTTGAACCAAGCGAGATAAAAAAATTCTTTCTTCGCTATAATGCTTGGATTACTCCTAGAAGTATCCAGTTAAAGTTTCATCGAAATCGCTCCACGCATTCAAAAGATAAATTTATTTTTTGAGCAATAAATTCAAAGTCTCCGGATATGAACGTTTCAGCCAAAAATAAACGCATTTTGCACGCAAATTTCTGCGCTGTAACTACAGTTCTACCGATCCGATTTTAAAAAATGAACATTCATATTAACGCTTAGCTTCTATAAAGCTACATGGTGAACTCAGATAATTTTTAGGATCATTCCTTGTGAAGAAAATAATTAAATTTTAATCAAGAATTATTTGTTATTTTTATTAATTATTTCTTGAACCAAGCGAGATAAAAAAATTCTTTCTTCGCTATAATGCTTGGATTACTCCTAGAAGTATCCAGTTAAAGTTTCATCGAAATCGCTCCACGCATTCAAAAGATAAATTTATTTTTTGAGCAATAAATTCAAAGTCTCCGGATATGAACGTTTCAGCCAAAAATAAACGCATTTTGCACGCAAATTTCTGCGCTGTAACTACAGTTCTACCGATCCGATTTTAAAAAATGAACATTCATATTAACGCTTAGCTTCTATAAAGCTACATGGTGAACTCAGATAATTTTTAGGATCATTCCTTGTGAAGAAAATAATTAAATTTTAATCAAGAATTATTTGTTATTTTTATTAATTATTTCTTGAACCAAGCGAGATAAAAAAATTCTTTCTTCGCTATAATGCTTGGATTACTCCTAGAAGTATCCAGTTAAAGTTTCATCGAAATCGCTCCACGCATTCAAAAGATAAATTTATTTTTTGAGCAATAAATTCAAAGTCTCCGGATATGAACGTTTCAGCCAAAAATAAACGCATTTTGCACGCAAATTTCTGCGCTGTAACTACAGTTCTACCGATCCGATTTTAAAAAATGAACATTCATATTAACGCTTAGCTTCTATAAAGCTACATGGTGAACTCAGATAATTTTTAGGATCATTCCTTGTGAAGAAAATAATTAAATTTTAATCAAGAATTATTTGTTATTTTTATTAATTATTTCTTGAACCAAGCGAGATAAAAAAATTCTTTCTTCGCTATAATGCTTGGATTACTCCTAGAAGTATCCAGTTAAAGTTTCATCGAAATCGCTCCACGCATTCAAAAGATAAATTTATTTTTTGAGCAATAAATTCAAAGTCTCCGGATATGAACGTTTCAGCCAAAAATAAACGCATTTTGCACGCAAATTTCTGCGCTGTAACTACAGTTCTACCGATCCGATTTTAAAAAATGAACATTCATATTAACGCTTAGCTTCTATAAAGCTACATGGTGAACTCAGATAATTTTTAGGATCATTCCTTGTGAAGAAAATAATTAAATTTTAATCAAGAATTATTTGTTATTTTTATTAATTATTTCTTGAACCAAGCGAGATAAAAAAATTCTTTCTTCGCTATAATGCTTGGATTACTCCTAGAAGTATCCAGTTAAAGTTTCATCGAAATCGCTCCACGCATTCAAAAGATAAATTTATTTTTTGAGCAATAAATTCAAAGTCTCCGGATATGAACGTTTCAGCCAAAAATAAACGCATTTTGCACGCAAATTTCTGCGCTGTAACTACAGTTCTACCGATCCGATTTTAAAAAATGAACATTCATATTAACGCTTAGCTTCTATAAAGCTACATGGTGAACTCAGATAATTTTTAGGATCATTCCTTGTGAAGAAAATAATTAAATTTTAATCAAGAATTATTTGTTATTTTTATTAATTATTTCTTGAACCAAGCGTGATAAAAAAATTCTTTCTTCGCTATAATGCTTGGATTACTCCTAGAAGTATCCAGTTAAAGTTTCATCGAAATCGCTCCACGCATTCAAAAGATAAATTTATTTTTTGAGCAATAAATTCAAAGTCTCCGGATATGAACGTTTCAGCCAAAAATAAACGCATTTTGCACGCAAATTTCTGCGCTGTAACTACAGTTCTACCGATCCGATTTTAAAAAATGAACATTCATATTAACGCTTAGCTTCTATAAAGCTACATGGTGAACTCAGATAATTTTTAGGATCATTCCTTGTGAAGAAAATAATTAAATTTTAATCAAGAATTATTTGTTATTTTTATTAATTATTTCTTGAACCAAGCGAGATAAAAAAATTCTTTCTTCGCTATAATGCTTGGATTACTCCTAGAAGTATCCAGTTAAAGTTTCATCGAAATCGCTCCACGCATTCAAAAGATAAATTTATTTTTTGAGCAATAAATTCAAAGTCTCCGGATATGAACGTTTCAGCCAAAAATAAACGCATTTTGCACGCAAATTTCTGCGCTGTAACTACAGTTCTACCGATCCGATTTTAAAAAATGAACATTCATATTAACGCTTAGCTTCTATAAAGCTACATGGTGAACTCAGATAATTTTTAGGATCATTCCTTGTGAAGAAAATAATTAAATTTTAATCAAGAATTATTTGTTATTTTTATTAATTATTTCTTGAACCAAGCGAGATAAAAAAATTCTTTCTTCGCTATAATGCTTGGATTACTCCTAGAAGTATCCAGTTAAAGTTTCATCGAAATCGCTCCACGCATTCAAAAGATAAATTTATTTTTTGAGCAATAAATTCAAAGTCTCCGGATATGAACGTTTCAGCCAAAAATAAACGCATTTTGCACGCAAATTTCTGCGCTGTAACTACAGTTCTACCGATCCGATTTTAAAAAATGAACATTCATATTAACGCTTAGCTTCTATAAAGCTACATGGTGAACTCAGATAATTTTTAGGATCATTCCTTGTGAAGAAAATAATTAAATTTTAATCAAGAATTATTTGTTATTTTTATTAATTATTTCTTGAACCAAGCGAGATAAAAAAATTCTTTCATCGCTATAATGCTTGGATTACTCCTAGAAGTATCCAGTTAAAGTTTCATCGAAATCGCTCCACGCATTCAAAAGATAAATTTATTTTTTGAGCAATAAATTCAAAGTCTCCGGATATGAACGTTTCAGCCAAAAATAAACGCATTTTGCACGCAAATTTCTGCGCTGTAACTACAGTTCTACCGATCCGATTTTAAAAAATGAACATTCATATTAACGCTTAGCTTCTATAAAGCTACATGGTGAACTCAGATAATTTTTAGGATCATTCCTTGTGAAGAAAATAATTAAATTTTAATCAAGAATTATTTGTTATTTTTATTAATTATTTCTTGAACCAAGCGAGATAAAAAAATTCTTTCTTCGCTATAATGCTTGGATTACTCCTAGAAGTATCCAGTTAAAGTTTCATCGAAATCGCTCCACGCATTCAAAAGATAAATTTATTTTTTGAGCAATAAATTCAAAGTCTCCGGATATGAACGTTTCAGCCAAAAATAAACGCATTTTGCACGCAAATTTCTGCGCTGTAACTACAGTTCTACCGATCCGATTTTAAAAAATGAACATTCATATTAACGCTTAGCTTCTATAAAGCTACATGGTGAACTCAGATAATTTTTAGGATCATTCCTTGTGAAGAAAATAATTAAATTTTAATCAAGAATTATTTGTTATTTTTATTAATTATTTCTTGAACCAAGCGAGATAAAAAAATTCTTTCTTCGCTATAATGCTTGGATTACTCCTAGAAGTATCCAGTTAAAGTTTCATCGAAATCGCTCCACGCATTCAAAAGATAAATTTATTTTTTGAGCAATAAATTCAAAGTCTCCGGATATGAACGTTTCAGCCAAAAATAAACGCATTTTGCACGCAAATTTCTGCGCTGTAACTACAGTTCTACCGATCCGATTTTAAAAAATGAACATTCATATTAACGCTTAGCTTCTATAAAGCTACATGGTGAACTCAGATAATTTTTAGGATCATTCCTTGTGAAGAAAATAATTAAATTTTAATCAAGAATTATTTGTTATTTTTATTAATTATTTCTTGAACCAAGCGAGATAAAAAAATTCTTTCTTCGCTATAATGCTTGGATTACTCCTAGAAGTATCCAGTTAAAGTTTCATCGAAATCGCTCCACGCATTCAAAAGATAAATTTATTTTTTGAGCAATAAATTCAAAGTCTCCGGATATGAACGTTTCAGCCAAAAATAAACGCATTTTGCACGCAAATTTCTGCGCTGTAACTACAGTTCTACCGATCCGATTTTAAAAAATGAACATTCATATTAACGCTTAGCTTCTATAAAGCTACATGGTGAACTCAGATAATTTTTAGGATCATTCCTTGTGAAGAAAATAATTAAATTTTAATCAAGAATTATTTGTTATTTTTATTAATTATTTCTTGAACCAAGCGAGATAAAAAAATTCTTTCTTCGCTATAATGCTTGGATTACTCCTAGAAGTATCCAGTTAAAGTTTCATCGAAATCGCTCCACGCATTCAAAAGATAAATTTATTTTTTGAGCAATAAATTCAAAGTCTCCGGATATGAACGTTTCAGCCAAAAATAAACGCATTTTGCACGCAAATTTCTGCGCTGTAACTACAGTTCTACCGATCCGATTTTAAAAAATGAACATTCATATTAACGCTTAGCTTCTATAAAGCTACATGGTGAACTCAGATAATTTTTAGGATCATTCCTTGTGAAGAAAATAATTAAATTTTAATCAAGAATTATTTGTTATTTTTATTAATTATTTCTTGAACCAAGCGAGATAAAAAAATTCTTTCTTCGCTATAATGCTTGGATTACTCCTAGAAGTATCCAGTTAAAGTTTCATCGAAATCGCTCCACGCATTCAAAAGATAAATTTATTTTTTGAGCAATAAATTCAAAGTCTCCGGATATGAACGTTTCAGCCAAAAATAAACGCATTTTGCACGCAAATTTCTGCGCTGTAACTACAGTTCTACCGATCCGATTTTAAAAAATGAACATTCATATTAACGCTTAGCTTCTATAAAGCTACATGGTGAACTCAGATAATTTTTAGGATCATTCCTTGTGAAGAAAATAATTAAATTTTAATCAAGAATTATTTGTTATTTTTATTAATTATTTCTTGAACCAAGCGAGATAAAAAAATTCTTTCTTCGCTATAATGCTTGGATTACTCCTAGAAGTATCCAGTTAAAGTTTCATCGAAATCGCTCCACGCATTCAAAAGATAAATTTATTTTTTGAGCAATAAATTCAAAGTCTCCGGATATGAACGTTTCAGCCAAAAATAAACGCATTTTGCACGCAAATTTCTGCGCTGTAACTACAGTTCTACCGATCCGATTTTAAAAAATGAACATTCATATTAACGCTTAGCTTCTATAAAGCTACATGGTGAACTCAGATAATTTTTAGGATCATTCCTTGTGAAGAAAATAATTAAATTTTAATCAAGAATTATTTGTTATTTTTATTAATTATTTCTTGAACCAAGCGAGATAAAAAAATTCTTTCTTCGCTATAATGCTTGGATTACTCCTAGAAGTATCCAGTTAAAGTTTCATCGAAATCGCTCCACGCATTCAAAAGATAAATTTATTTTTTGAGCAATAAATTCAAAGTCTCCGGATATGAACGTTTCAGCCAAAAATAAACGCATTTTGCACGCAAATTTCTGCGCTGTAACTACAGTTCTACCGATCCGATTTTAAAAAATGAACATTCATATTAACGCTTAGCTTCTATAAAGCTACATGGTGAACTCAGATAATTTTTAGGATCATTCCTTGTGAAGAAAATAATTAAATTTTAATCAAGAATTATTTGTTATTTTTATTAATTATTTCTTGAACCAAGCGAGATAAAAAAATTCTTTCTTCGCTATAATGCTTGGATTACTCCTAGAAGTATCCAGTTAAAGTTTCATCGAAATCGCTCCACGCATTCAAAAGATAAATTTATTTTTTGAGCAATAAATTCAAAGTCTCCGGATATGAACGTTTCAGCCAAAAATAAACGCATTTTGCACGCAAATTTCTGCGCTGTAACTACAGTTCTACCGATCCGATTTTAAAAAATGAACATTCATATTAACGCTTAGCTTCTATAAAGCTACATGGTGAACTCAGATAATTTTTAGGATCATTCCTTGTGAAGAAAATAATTAAATTTTAATCAAGAATTATTTGTTATTTTTATTAATTATTTCTTGAACCAAGCGAGATAAAAAAATTCTTTCTTCGCTATAATGCTTGGATTACTCCTAGAAGTATCCAGTTAAAGTTTCATCGAAATCGCTCCACGCATTCAAAAGATAAATTTATTTTTTGAGCAATAAATTCAAAGTCTCCGGATATGAACGTTTCAGCCAAAAATAAACGCATTTTGCACGCAAATTTCTGCGCTGTAACTACAGTTCTACCGATCCGATTTTAAAAAATGAACATTCATATTAACGCTTAGCTTCTATAAAGCTACATGGTGAACTCAGATAATTTTTAGGATCATTCCTTGTGAAGAAAATAATTAAATTTTAATCAAGAATTATTTGTTATTTTTATTAATTATTTCTTGAACCAAGCGAGATAAAAAAATTCTTTCTTCGCTATAATGCTTGGATTACTCCTAGAAGTATCCAGTTAAAGTTTCATCGAAATCGCTCCACGCATTCAAAAGATAAATTTATTTTTTGAGCAATAAATTCAAAGTCTCCGGATATGAACGTTTCAGCCAAAAATAAACGCATTTTGCACGCAAATTTCTGCGCTGTAACTACAGTTCTACCGATCCGATTTTAAAAAATGAACATTCATATTAACGCTTAGCTTCTATAAAGCTACATGGTGAACTCAGATAATTTTTAGGATCATTCCTTGTGAAGAAAATAATTAAATTTTAATCAAGAATTATTTGTTATTTTTATTAATTATTTCTTGAACCAAGCGAGATAAAAAAATTCTTTCTTCGCTATAATGCTTGGATTACTCCTAGAAGTATCCAGTTAAAGTTTCATCGAAATCGCTCCACGCATTCAAAAGATAAATTTATTTTTTGAGCAATAAATTCAAAGTCTCCGGATATGAACGTTTCAGCCAAAAATAAACGCATTTTGCACGCAAATTTCTGCGCTGTAACTACAGTTCTACCGATCCGATTTTAAAAAATGAACATTCATATTAACGCTTAGCTTCTATAAAGCTACATGGTGAACTCAGATAATTTTTAGGATCATTCCTTGTGAAGAAAATAATTAAATTTTAATCAAGAATTATTTGTTATTTTTATTAATTATTTCTTGAACCAAGCGAGATAAAAAAATTCTTTCTTCGCTATAATGCTTGGATTACTCCTAGAAGTATCCAGTTAAAGTTTCATCGAAATCGCTCCACGCATTCAAAAGATAAATTTATTTTTTGAGCAATAAATTCAAAGTCTCCGGATATGAACGTTTCAGCCAAAAATAAACGCATTTTGCACGCAAATTTCTGCGCTGTAACTACAGTTCTACCGATCCGATTTTAAAAAATGAACATTCATATTAACGCTTAGCTTCTATAAAGCTACATGGTGAACTCAGATAATTTTTAGGATCATTCCTTGTGAAGAAAATAATTAAATTTTAATCAAGAATTATTTGTTATTTTTATTAATTATTTCTTGAACCAAGCGAGATAAAAAAATTCTTTCTTCGCTATAATGCTTGGATTACTCCTAGAAGTATCCAGTTAAAGTTTCATCGAAATCGCTCCACGCATTCAAAAGATAAATTTATTTTTTGAGCAATAAATTCAAAGTCTCCGGATATGAACGTTTCAGCCAAAAATAAACGCATTTTGCACGCAAATTTCTGCGCTGTAACTACAGTTCTACCGATCCGATTTTAAAAAATGAACATTCATATTAACGCTTAGCTTCTATAAAGCTACATGGTGAACTCAGATAATTTTTAGGATCATTCCTTGTGAAGAAAATAATTAAATTTTAATCAAGAATTATTTGTTATTTTTATTAATTATTTCTTGAACCAAGCGAGATAAAAAAATTCTTTCTTCGCTATAATGCTTGGATTACTCCTAGAAGTATCCAGTTAAAGTTTCATCGAAATCGCTCCACGCATTCAAAAGATAAATTTATTTTTTGAGCAATAAATTCAAAGTCTCCGGATATGAACGTTTCAGCCAAAAATAAACGCATTTTGCACGCAAATTTCTGCGCTGTAACTACAGTTCTACCGATCCGATTTTAAAAAATGAACATTCATATTAACGCTTAGCTTCTATAAAGCTACATGGTGAACTCAGATAATTTTTAGGATCATTCCTTGTGAAGAAAATAATTAAATTTTAATCAAGAATTATTTGTTATTTTTATTAATTATTTCTTGAACCAAGCGAGATAAAAAAATTCTTTCTTCGCTATAATGCTTGGATTACTCCTAGAAGTATCCAGTTAAAGTTTCATCGAAATCGCTCCACGCATTCAAAAGATAAATTTATTTTTTGAGCAATAAATTCAAAGTCTCCGGATATGAACGTTTCAGCCAAAAATAAACGCATTTTGCACGCAAATTTCTGCGCTGTAACTACAGTTCTACCGATCCGATTTTAAAAAATGAACATTCATATTAACGCTTAGCTTCTATAAAGCTACATGGTGAACTCAGATAATTTTTAGGATCATTCCTTGTGAAGAAAATAATTAAATTTTAATCAAGAATTATTTGTTATTTTTATTAATTATTTCTTGAACCAAGCGAGATAAAAAAATTCTTTCTTCGCTATAATGCTTGGATTACTCCTAGAAGTATCCAGTTAAAGTTTCATCGAAATCGCTCCACGCATTCAAAAGATAAATTTATTTTTTGAGCAATAAATTCAAAGTCTCCGGATATGAACGTTTCAGCCAAAAATAAACGCATTTTGCACGCAAATTTCTGCGCTGTAACTACAGTTCTACCGATCCGATTTTAAAAAATGAACATTCATATTAACGCTTAGCTTCTATAAAGCTACATGGTGAACTCAGATAATTTTTAGGATCATTCCTTGTGAAGAAAATAATTAAATTTTAATCAAGAATTATTTGTTATTTTTATTAATTATTTCTTGAACCAAGCGAGATAAAAAAATTCTTTCTTCGCTATAATGCTTGGATTACTCCTAGAAGTATCCAGTTAAAGTTTCATCGAAATCGCTCCACGCATTAAAAGATAAATTTATTTTTTGAGCAATAAATTCAAAGTCTCCGGATATGAACGTTTCAGCCAAAAATAAACGCATTTTGCACGCAAATTTCTGCGCTGTAACTACAGTTCTACCGATCCGATTTTAAAAAATGAACATTCATATTAACGCTTAGCTTCTATAAAGCTACATGGTGAACTCAGATAATTTTTAGGATCATTCCTTGTGAAGAAAATAATTAAATTTTAATCAAGAATTATTTGTTATTTTTATTAATTATTTCTTGAACCAAGCGAGATAAAAAAATTCTTTCTTCGCTATAATGCTTGGATTACTCCTAGAAGTATCCAGTTAAAGTTTCATCGAAATCGCTCCACGCATTCAAAAGATAAATTTATTTTTTGAGCAATAAATTCAAAGTCTCCGGATATGAACGTTTCAGCCAAAAATAAACGCATTTTGCACGCAAATTTCTGCGCTGTAACTACAGTTCTACCGATCCGATTTTAAAAAATGAACATTCATATTAACGCTTAGCTTCTATAAAGCTACATGGTGAACTCAGATAATTTTTAGGATCATTCCTTGTGAAGAAAATAATTAAATTTTAATCAAGAATTATTTGTTATTTTTATTAATTATTTCTTGAACCAAGCGAGATAAAAAAATTCTTTCTTCGCTATAATGCTTGGATTACTCCTAGAAGTATCCAGTTAAAGTTTCATCGAAATCGCTCCACGCATTCAAAAGATAAATTTATTTTTTGAGCAATAAATTCAAAGTCTCCGGATATGAACGTTTCAGCCAAAAATAAACGCATTTTGCACGCAAATTTCTGCGCTGTAACTACAGTTCTACCGATCCGATTTTAAAAAATGAACATTCATATTAACGCTTAGCTTCTATAAAGCTACATGGTGAACTCAGATAATTTTTAGGATCATTCCTTGTGAAGAAAATAATTAAATTTTAATCAAGAATTATTTGTTATTTTTATTAATTATTTCTTGAACCAAGCGAGATAAAAAAATTCTTTCTTCGCTATAATGCTTGGATTACTCCTAGAAGTATCCAGTTAAAGTTTCATCGAAATCGCTCCACGCATTCAAAAGATAAATTTATTTTTTGAGCAATAAATTCAAAGTCTCCGGATATGAACGTTTTAGCCAAAAATAAACGCATTTTGCACGCAAATTTCTGCGCTGTAACTACAGTTCTACCGATCCGATTTTAAAAAATGAACATTCATATTAACGCTTAGCTTCTATAAAGCTACATGGTGAACTCAGATAATTTTTAGGATCATTCCTTGTGAAGAAAATAATTAAATTTTAATCAAGAATTATTTGTTATTTTTATTAATTATTTCTTGAACCAAGCGAGATAAAAAAATTCTTTCTTCGCTATAATGCTTGGATTACTCCTAGAAGTATCCAGTTAAAGTTTCATCGAAATCGCTCCACGCATTCAAAAGATAAATTTATTTTTTGAGCAATAAATTCAAAGTCTCCGGATATGAACGTTTCAGCCAAAAATAAACGCATTTTGCACGCAAATTTCTGCGCTGTAACTACAGTTCTACCGATCCGATTTTAAAAAATGAACATTCATATTAACGCTTAGCTTCTATAAAGCTACATGGTGAACTCAGATAATTTTTAGGATCATTCCTTGTGAAGAAAATAATTAAATTTTAATCAAGAATTATTTGTTATTTTTATTAATTATTTCTTGAACCAAGCGAGATAAAAAAATTCTTTCTTCGCTATAATGCTTGGATTACTCCTAGAAGTATCCAGTTAAAGTTTCATCGAAATCGCTCCACGCATTCAAAAGATAAATTTATTTTTTGAGCAATAAATTCAAAGTCTCCGGATATGAACGTTTCAGCCAAAAATAAACGCATTTTGCACGCAAATTTCTGCGCTGTAACTACAGTTCTACCGATCCGATTTTAAAAAATGAACATTCATATTAACGCTTAGCTTCTATAAAGCTACATGGTGAACTCAGATAATTTTTAGGATCATTCCTTGTGAAGAAAATAATTAAATTTTAATCAAGAATTATTTGTTATTTTTATTAATTATTTCTTGAACCAAGCGAGATAAAAAAATTCTTTCTTCGCTATAATGCTTGGATTACTCCTAGAAGTATCCAGTTAAAGTTTCATCGAAATCGCTCCACGCATTCAAAAGATAAATTTATTTTTTGAGCAATAAATTCAAAGTCTCCGGATATGAACGTTTCAGCCAAAAATAAACGCATTTTGCACGCAAATTTCTGCGCTGTAACTACAGTTCTACCGATCCGATTTTAAAAAATGAACATTCATATTAACGCTTAGCTTCTATAAAGCTACATGGTGAACTCAGATAATTTTTAGGATCATTCCTTGTGAAGAAAATAATTAAATTTTAATCAAGAATTATTTGTTATTTTTATTAATTATTTCTTGAACCAAGCGAGATAAAAAAATTCTTTCTTCGCTATAATGCTTGGGTTACTCCTAGAAGTATCCAGTTAAAGTTTCATCGAAATCGCTCCACGCATTCAAAAGATAAATTTATTTTTTCAGCAATAAATTCAAAGTCTCCGGATATGAACGTTTCAGCCAAAAATAAACGCATTTTTCACGCAAATTTCTGCGCTGTAACTACAGTTCTACCGATCCGATTTTAAAAAATGAACATTCATATTAACGCTTAGCTTCTATAAAGCTACATGGTGAACTCAGATAATTTTTAGGATCATTCCTTGTGAAGAAAATAATTAAATTTTAATCAAGAATTATTTGTTATTTTTATTAATTATTTCTTGAACCAAGCGAGATAAAAAAATTCTTTCTTCGCTATAATGCTTGGATTACTCCTAGAAGTATCCAGTTAAAGTTTCATCGAAATCGCTCCACGCATTCAAAAGATAAATTTATTTTTTGAGCAATAAATTCAAAGTCTCCGGATATGAACGTTTCAGCCAAAAATAAACGCATTTTGCACGCAAATTTCTGCGCTGTAACTACAGTTCTACAGATCCGATTTTAAAAAATGAACATTCATATTAACGCTTAGCTTCTATAAAGCTACATGGTGAACTCAGATAATTTTTAGGATCATTCCTTGTGAAGAAAATAATTAAATTTTAATCAAGAATTATTTGTTATTTTTATTAATTATTTCTTGAAGCAAGCGAGATAAAAAAAATTCTTTCTTCGCTATAATGCTTGGATTACTCCTAGAAGTATCCAGTTAAAGTTTCATCGAAATCGCTCCACGCATTCAAAAGATAAATTTATTTTTTGAGCAATAAATTCAAAGTCTCCGGATATGAACGTTTCAGCCAAAAATAAACGCATTTTGCACGCAAATTTCTGCGCTGTAACTACAGTTCTACGGATCCGATTTTAAAAAATGAACATTCATATTAACGCTTAGCTTCTATAAAGCTACATGGTGAACTCAGATAATTTTTAGGATCATTCCTTGTGAAGAAAATAATTAAATTTTAATCAAGAATTATTTGTTATTTTTATTAATTATTTCTTGAACCAAGCGAGATAAAAAAATTCTTTCTTCGCTATAATGCTTGGATTACTCCTAGAAGTATCCAGTTAAAGTTTCATCGAAATCGCTCCACGCATTCAAAAGATAAATTTATTTTTTGAGCAATAAATTCAAAGTCTCCGGATATGAACGTTTCAGCCAAAAATAAACGCATTTTGCACGCAAATTTCTGCGCTGTAACTACAGTTCTACCGATCCGATTTTAAAAAATGAACATTCATATTAACGCTTAGCTTCTATAAAGCTACATGGTGAACTCAGATAATTTTTAGGATCATTCCTTGTGAAGAAAATAATTAAATTTTAATCAAGAATTATTTGTTATTTTTATTATTTATTTCTTGAACCAAGCGAGATAAAAAAATTCTTTCTTCGCTATAATGCTTGGATTACTCCTAGAAGTATCCAGTTAAAGTTTCATCGAAATCGCTCCACGCATTCAAAAGATAAATTTATTTTTTGAGCAATAAATTCAAAGTCTCCGGATATGAACGTTTCAGCCAAAAATAAACGCATTTTGCACGCAAATTTCTGCGCTGTAACTACAGTTCTACCGATCCGATTTTAAAAAATGAACATTCATATTAACGCTTAGCTTCTATAAAGCTACATGGTGAACTCAGATAATTTTTAGGATCATTCCTTGTGAAGAAAATAATTAAATTTTAATCAAGAATTATTTGTTATTTTTATTAATTATTTCTTGAACCAAGCGAGATAAAAAAATTCTTTCTTCGCTATAATGCTTGGGTTACTCCTAGAAGTATCCAGTTAAAGTTTCATCGAAATCGCTCCACGCATTCAAAAGATAAATTTATTTTTTCAGCAATAAATTCAAAGTCTCCGGATATGAACGTTTCAGCCAAAAATAAACGCATTTTGCACGCAAATTTCTGCGCTGTAACTACAGTTCTACCGATCCGATTTTAAAAAATGAACATTCATATTAACGCTTAGCTTCTATAAAGCTACATGGTGAACTCAGATAATTTTTAGGATCATTCCTTGTGAAGAAAATAATTAAATTTTAATCAAGAATTATTTGTTATTTTTATTAATTATTTCTTGAACCAAGCGAGATAAAAAAATTCTTTCTTCGCTATAATGCTTGGATTACTCCTAGAAGTATCCAGTTAAAGTTTCATCGAAATCGCTCCACGCATTCAAAAGATAAATTTATTTTTTGAGCAATAAATTCAAAGTCTCCGGATATGAACGTTTCAGCCAAAAATAAACGCATTTTGCACGCAAATTTCTGCGCTGTAACTACAGTTCTACCGATCCGATTTTAAAAAATGAACATTCATATTAACGCTTAGCTTCTATAAAGCTACATGGTGAACTCAGATAATTTTTAGGATCATTCCTTGTGTAGAAAATAATTAAATTTTAATCAAGAATTATTTGTTATTTTTATTAATTATTTCTTGAACCAAGCGAGATAAAAAAATTCTTTCTTCGCTATAATGCTTGGATTACTCCTAGAAGTATCCAGTTAAAGTTTCATCGAAATCGCTCCACGCATTCAAAAGATAAATTTATTTTTTGAGCAATAAATTCAAAGTCTCCGGATATGAACGTTTCAGCCAAAAATAAACGCATTTTGCACGCAAATTTCTGCGCTGTAACTACAGTTCTACCGATCCGATTTTAAAAAATGAACATTCATATTAACGCTTAGCTTCTATAAAGCTACATGGTGAACTCAGATAATTTTTAGGATCATTCCTTGTGAAGAAAATAATTAAATTTTAATCAAGAATTATTTGTTATTTTTATTAATTATTTCTTGAACCAAGCGAGATAAAAAAATTCTTTCTTCGCTATAATGCTTGGATTACTCCTAGAAGTATCCAGTTAAAGTTTCATCGAAATCGCTCCACGCATTCAAAAGATAAATTTATTTTTTGAGCAATAAATTCAAAGTCTCCGGATATGAACGTTTCAGCCAAAAATAAACGCATTTTGCACGCAAATTTCTGCGCTGTAACTACAGTTCTACCGATCCGATTTTAAAAAATGAACATTCATATTAACGCTTAGCTTCTATAAAGCTACATGGTGAACTCAGATAATTTTTAGGATCATTCCTTGTGAAGAAAATAATTAAATTTTAATCAAGAATTATTTGTTATTTTTATTAATTATTTCTTGAACCAAGCGAGATAAAAAAATTCTTTCTTCGCTATAATGCTTGGATTACTCCTAGAAGTATCCAGTTAAAGTTTCATCGAAATCGCTCCACGCATTCAAAAGATAAATTTATTTTTTGAGCAATAAATTCAAAGTCTCCGGATATGAACGTTTCAGCCAAAAATAAACGCATTTTGCACGCAAATTTCTGCGCTGTAACTACAGTTCTACCGATCCGATTTTAAAAAATGAACATTCATATTAACGCTTAGCTTCTATAAAGCTACATGGTGAACTCAGATAATTTTTAGGATCATTCCTTGTGAAGAAAATAATTAAATTTTAATCAAGAATTATTTGTTATTTTTATTAATTATTTCTTGAACCAAGCGAGATAAAAAAATTCTTTCTTCGCTATAATGCTTGGATTACTCCTAGAAGTATCCAGTTAAAGTTTCATCGAAATCGCTCCACGCATTCAAAAGATAAATTTATTTTTTGAGCAATAAATTCAAAGTCTCCGGATATGAACGTTTCAGCCAAAAATAAACGCATTTTGCACGCAAATTTCTGCGCTGTAACTACAGTTCTACCGATCCGATTTTAAAAAATGAACATTCATATTAACGCTTAGCTTCTATAAAGCTACATGGTGAACTCAGATAATTTTTAGGATCATTCCTTGTGAAGAAAATAATTAAATTTTAATCAAGAATTATTTGTTATTTTTATTAATTATTTCTTGAACCAAGCGAGATAAAAAAATTCTTTCTTCGCTATAATGCTTGGATTACTCCTAGAAGTATCCAGTTAAAGTTTCATCGAAATCGCTCCACGCATTCAAAAGATAAATTTATTTTTTGAGCAATAAATTCAAAGTCTCCGGATATGAACGTTTCAGCCAAAAATAAACGCATTTTGCACGCAAATTTCTGCGCTGTAACTACAGTTCTACCGATCCGATTTTAAAAAATGAACATTCATATTAACGCTTAGCTTCTATAAAGCTACATGGTGAACTCAGATAATTTTTAGGATCATTCCTTGTGAAGAAAATAATTAAATTTTAATCAAGAATTATTTGTTATTTTTATTAATTATTTCTTGAACCAAGCGAGATAAAAAAATTCTTTCTTCGCTATAATGCTTGGATTACTCCTAGAAGTATCCAGTTAAAGTTTCATCGAAATCGCTCCACGCATTCAAAAGATAAATTTATTTTTTGAGCAATAAATTCAAAGTCTCCGGATATGAACGTTTCAGCCAAAAATAAACGCATTTTGCACGCAAATTTCTGCGCTGTAACTACAGTTCTACCGATCCGATTTTAAAAAATGAACATTCATATTAACGCTTAGCTTCTATAAAGCTACATGGTGAACTCAGATAATTTTTAGGATCATTCCTTGTGAAGAAAATAATTAAATTTTAATCAAGAATTATTTGTTATTTTTATTAATTATTTCTTGAACCAAGCGAGATAAAAAAATTCTTTCTTCGCTATAATGCTTGGATTACTCCTAGAAGTATCCAGTTAAAGTTTCATCGAAATCGCTCCACGCATTCAAAAGATAAATTTATTTTTTGAGCAATAAATTCAAAGTCTCCGGATATGAACGTTTCAACCAAAAATAAACGCATTTTGCACGCAAATTTCTGCGCTGTAACTACAGTTCTACCGATCCGATTTTAAAAAATGAACATTCATATTAACGCTTAGCTTCTATAAAGCTACATGGTGAACTCAGATAATTTTTAGGATCATTCCTTGTGAAGAAAATAATTAAATTTTAATCAAGAATTATTTGTTATTTTTATTAATTATTTCTTGAACCAAGCGAGATAAAAAAATTCTTTCTTCGCTATAATGCTTGGATTACTCCTAGAAGTATCCAGTTAAAGTTTCATCGAAATCGCTCCACGCATTCAAAAGATAAATTTATTTTTTGAGCAATAAATTCAAAGTCTCCGGATATGAACGTTTCAGCCAAAAATAAACGCATTTTGCACGCAAATTTCTGCGCTGTAACTACAGTTCTACCGATCCGATTTTAAAAAATGAACATTCATATTAACGCTTAGCTTCTATAAAGCTACATGGTGAACTCAGATAATTTTTAGGATCATTCCTTGTGAAGAAAATAATTAAATTTTAATCAAGAATTATTTGTTATTTTTATTAATTATTTCTTGAACCAAGCGAGATAAAAAAATTCTTTCTTCGCTATAATGCTTGGATTACTCCTAGAAGTATCCAGTTAAAGTTTCATCGAAATCGCTCCACGCATTCAAAAGATAAATTTATTTTTTGAGCAATAAATTCAAAGTCTCCGGATATGAACGTTTCAGCCAAAAATAAACGCATTTTGCACGCAAATTTCTGCGCTGTAACTACAGTTCTACCGATCCGATTTTAAAAAATGAACATTCATATTAACGCTTAGCTTCTATAAAGCTACATGGTGAACTCAGATAATTTTTAGGATCATTCCTTGTGAAGAAAATAATTAAATTTTAATCAAGAATTATTTGTTATTTTTATTAATTATTTCTTGAACCAAGCGAGATAAAAACATTCTTTCTTCGCTATAATGCTTGGATTACTCCTAGAAGTATCCAGTTAAAGTTTCATCGAAATCGCTCCACGCATTCAAAAGATAAATTTATTTTTTGAGCAATAAATTCAAAGTCTCCGGATATGAACGTTTCAGCCAAAAATAAACGCATTTTGCACGCAAATTTCTGCGCTGTAACTACAGTTCTACCGATCCGATTTTAAAAAATGAACATTCATATTAACGCTTAGCTTCTATAAAGCTACATGGTGAACTCAGATAATTTTTAGGATCATTCCTTGTGAAGAAAATAATTAAATTTTAATCAAGAATTATTTGTTATTTTTATTAATTATTTCTTGAACCAAGCGAGATAAAAAAATTCTTTCTTCGCTATAATGCTGGGATTACTCCTAGAAGTATCCAGTTAAAGTTTCATCGAAATCGCTCCACGCATTCAAAAGATAAATTTATTTTTTGAGCAATAAATTCAAAGTCTCCGGATATGAACGTTTCAGCCAAAAATAAACGCATTTTGCACGCAAATTTCTGCGCTGTAACTACAGTTCTACCGATCCGATTTTAAAAAATGAACATTCATATTAACGCTTAGCTTCTATAAAGCTACATGGTGAACTCAGATAATTTTTAGGATCATTCCTTGTGAAGAAAATAATTAAATTTTAATCAAGAATTATTTGTTATTTTTATTAATTATTTCTTGAACCAAGCGAGATAAAAAAATTCTTTCTTCGCTATAATGCTTGGATTACTCCTAGAAGTATCCAGTTAAAGTTTCATCGAAATCGCTCCACGCATTCAAAAGATAAATTTATTTTTTGAGCAATAAATTCAAAGTCTCCGGATATGAACGTTTCAGCCAAAAATAAACGCATTTTGCACGCAAATTTCTGCGCTGTAACTACAGTTCTACCGATCCGATTTTAAAAAATGAACATTCATATTAACGCTTAGCTTCTATAAAGCTACATGGTGAACTCAGATAATTTTTAGGATCATTCCTTGTGAAGAAAATAATTAAATTTTAATCAAGAATTATTTGTTATTTTTATTAATTATTTCTTGAACCAAGCGAGATAAAAAAATTCTTTCTTCGCTATAATGCTTGGATTACTCCTAGAAGTATCCAGTTAAAGTTTCATCGAAATCGCTCCACGCATTCAAAAGATAAATTTATTTTTTGAGCAATAAATTCAAAGTCTCCGGATATGAACGTTTCAGCCAAAAATAAACGCATTTTGCACGCAAATTTCTGCGCTGTAACTACAGTTCTACCGATCCGATTTTAAAAAATGAACATTCATATTAACGCTTAGCTTCTATAAAGCTACATGGTGAACTCAGATAATTTTTAGGATCATTCCTTGTGAAGAAAATAATTAAATTTTAATCAAGAATTATTTGTTATTTTTATTAATTATTTCTTGAACCAAGCGAGATAAAAAAATTCTTTCTTCGCTATAATGCTTGGATTACTCCTAGAAGTATCCAGTTAAAGTTTCATCGAAATTGCTCCACGCATTCAAAAGATAAATTTATTTTTTGAGCAATAAATTCAAAGTCTCCGGATATGAACGTTTCAGCCAAAAATAAACGCATTTTGCACGCAAATTTCTGCGCTGTAACTACAGTTCTACCGATCCGATTTTAAAAAATGAACATTCATATTAACGCTTAGCTTCTATAAAGCTACATGGTGAACTCAGATAATTTTTAGGATCATTCCTTGTGAAGAAAATAATTAAATTTTAATCAAGAATTATTTGTTATTTTTATTAATTATTTCTTGAACCAAGCGAGATAAAAAAATTCTTTCTTCGCTATAATGCTTGGATTACTCCTAGAAGTATCCAGTTAAAGTTTCATCGAAATCGCTCCACGCATTCAAAAGATAAATTTATTTTTTGAGCAATAAATTCAAAGTCTCCGGATATGAACGTTTCAGCCAAAAATAAACGCATTTTGCACGCAAATTTCTGCGCTGTAACTACAGTTCTACCGATCCGATTTTAAAAAATGAACATTCATATTAACGCTTAGCTTCTATAAAGCTACATGGTGAACTCAGATAATTTTTAGGATCATTCCTTGTGAAGAAAATAATTAAATTTTAATCAAGAATTATTTGTTATTTTTATTAATTATTTCTTGAACCAAGCGAGATAAAAAAATTCTTTCTTCGCTATAATGCTTGGATTACTCCTAGAAGTATCCAGTTAAAGTTTCATCGAAATCGCTCCACGCATTCAAAAGATAAATTTATTTTTTGAGCAATAAATTCAAAGTCTCCGGATATGAACGTTTCAGCCAAAAATAAACGCATTTTGCACGCAAATTTCTGCGCTGTAACTACAGTTCTACCGATCCGATTTTAAAAAATGAACATTCATATTAACGCTTAGCTTCTATAAAGCTACATGGTGAACTCAGATAATTTTTAGGATCATTCCTTGTGAAGAAAATAATTAAATTTTAATCAAGAATTATTTGTTATTTTTATTAATTATTTCTTGAACCAAGCGAGATAAAAAAATTCTTTCTTCGCTATAATGCTTGGATTACTCCTAGAAGTATCCAGTTAAAGTTTCATCGAAATCGCTCCACGCATTCAAAAGATAAATTTATTTTTTGAGCAATAAATTCAAAGTCTCCGGATATGAACGTTTCAGCCAAAAATAAACGCATTTTGCACGCAAATTTCTGCTCTGTAACTACAGTTCTACCGATCCGATTTTAAAAAATGAACATTCATATTAACGCTTAGCTTCTATAAAGCTACATGGTGAACTCAGATAATTTTTAGGATCATTCCTTGTGAAGAAAATAATTAAATTTTAATCAAGAATTATTTGTTATTTTTATTAATTATTTCTTGAACCAAGCGAGATAAAAACATTCTTTCTTCGCTATAATGCTGGGATTACTCCTAGAAGTATCCAGTTAAAGTTTCATCGAAATCGCTCCACGCATTCAAAAGATAAATTTATTTTTTGAGCAATAAATTCAAAGTCTCCGGATATGAACGTTTCAGCCAAAAATAAACGCATTTTGCACGCAAATTTCTGCGCTGTAACTACAGTTCTACCGATCCGATTTTAAAAAATGAACATTCATATTAACGCTTAGCTTCTATAAAGCTACATGGTGAACTCAGATAATTTTTAGGATCATTCCTTGTGAAGAAAATAATTAAATTTTAATCAAGAATTATTTGTTATTTTTATTAATTATTTCTTGAACCAAGCGAGATAAAAAAATTCTTTCTTCGCTATAATGCTGGGATTACTCCTAGAAGTATCCAGTTAAAGTTTCATCGAAATCGCTCCACGCATTCAAAAGATAAATTTATTTTTTGAGCAATAAATTCAAAGTCTCCGGATATGAACGTTTCAGCCAAAAATAAACGCATTTTGCACGCAAATTTCTGCGCTGTAACTACAGTTCTACCGATCCGATTTTAAAAAATGAACATTCATATTAACGCTTAGCTTCTATAAAGCTACATGGTGAACTCAGATAATTTTTAGGATCATTCCTTGTGAAGAAAATAATTAAATTTTAATCAAGAATTATTTGTTATTTTTATTAATTATTTCTTGAACCAAGCGAGATAAAAAAATTCTTTCTTCGCTATAATGCTTGGATTACTCCTAGAAGTATCCAGTTAAAGTTTCATCGAAATCGCTCCACGCATTCAAAAGATAAATTTATTTTTTGAGCAATAAATTCAAAGTCTCCGGATATGAACGTTTCAGCCAAAAATAAACGCATTTTGCACGCAAATTTCTGCGCTGTAACTACAGTTCTACCGATCCGATTTTAAAAAATGAACATTCATATTAACGCTTAGCTTCTATAAAGCTACATGGTGAACTCAGATAATTTTTAGGATCATTCCTTGTGAAGAAAATAATTAAATTTTAATCAAGAATTATTTGTTATTTTTATTAATTATTTCTTGAACCAAGCGAGATAAAAAAATTCTTTCTTCGCTATAATACTTGGATTACTCCTAGAAGTATCCAGTTAAAGTTTCATCGAAATCGCTCCACGCATTCAAAAGATAAATTTATTTTTTGAGCAATAAATTCAAAGTCTCCGGATATGAACGTTTCAGCCAAAAATAAACGCATTTTGCACGCAAATTTCTGCGCTGTAACTACAGTTCTACCGATCCAATTTTAAAAAATGAACATTCATATTAACGCTTAGCTTCTATAAAGCTACATGGTGAACTCAGATAATTTTTAGGATCATTCCTTGTGAAGAAAATAATTAAATTTTAATCAAGAATTATTTGTTATTTTTATTAATTATTTCTTGAACCAAGCGAGATAAAAAAATTCTTTCTTCGCTATAATGCTTGGATTACTCCTAGAAGTATCGAGTTAAAGTTTCATCGAAATCGCTCCACGCATTCAAAAGATAAATTTATTTTTTGAGCAATAAATTCAAAGTCTCCGGATATGAACGTTTCAGCCAAAAATAAACGCATTTTGCACGCAAATTTCTGCGCTGTAACTACAGTTCTACCGATCCGATTTTAAAAAATGAACATTCATATTAACGCTTAGCTTCTATAAAGCTACATGGTGAACTCAGATAATTTTTAGGATCATTCCTTGTGAAGAAAATAATTAAATTTTAATCAAGAATTATTTGTTATTTTTATTAATTATTTCTTGAACCAAGCGAGATAAAAAAATTCTTTCTTCGCTATAATGCTTGGATTACTCCTAGAAGTATCCAGTTAAAGTTTCATCGAAATCGCTCCACGCATTCAAAAGATAAATTTATTTTTTGAGCAATAAATTCAAAGTCTCCGGATATGAACGTTTCAGCCAAAAATAAACGCATTTTGCACGCAAATTTCTGCGCTGTAACTACAGTTCTACCGATCCGATTTTAAAAAATGAACATTCATATTAACGCTTAGCTTCTATAAAGCTACATGGTGAACTCAGATAATTTTTAGGATCATTCCTTGTGAAGAAAATAATTAAATTTTAATCAAGAATTATTTGTTATTTTTATTAATTATTTCTTGAACCAAGCGAGATAAAAAAATTCTTTCTTCGCTATAATGCTTGGATTACTCCTAGAAGTATCCAGTTAAAGTTTCATCGAAATTGCTCCACGCATTCAAAAGATAAATTTATTTTTTGAGCAATAAATTCAAAGTCTCCGGATATGAACGTTTCAGCCAAAAATAAACGCATTTTGCACGCAAATTTCTGCGCTGTAACTACAGTTCTACCGATCCGATTTTAAAAAATGAACATTCATATTAACGCTTAGCTTCTATAAAGCTACATGGTGAACTCAGATAATTTTTAGGATCATTCCTTGTGAAGAAAATAATTAAATTTTAATCAAGAATTATTTGTTATTTTTATTAATTATTTCTTGAACCAAGCGAGATAAAAAAATTCTTTCTTCGCTATAATGCTTGGATTACTCCTAGAAGTATCCAGTTAAAGTTTCATCGAAATCGCTCCACGCATTCAAAAGATAAATTTATTTTTTGAGCAATAAATTCAAAGTCTCCGGATATGAACGTTTCAGCCAAAAATAAACGCATTTTGCACGCAAATTTCTGCGCTGTAACTACAGTTCTACCGATCCGATTTTAAAAAATGAACATTCATATTAACGCTTAGCTTCTATAAAGCTACATGGTGAACTCAGATAATTTTTAGGATCATTCCTTGTGAAGAAAATAATTAAATTTTAATCAAGAATTATTTGTTATTTTTATTAATTATTTCTTGAATCAAGCGAGATAAAAAAATTCTTTCTTCGCTATAATGCTTGGATTACTCCTAGAAGTATCCAGTTAAAGTTTCATCGAAATCGCTCCACGCATTCAAAAGATAAATTTATTTTTTGAGCAATAAATTCAAAGTCTCCGGATATGAACGTTTCAGCCAAAAATAAACGCATTTTGCACGCAAATTTCTGCGCTGTAACTACAGTTCTACCGATCCGATTTTAAAAATGAACATTCATATTAACGCTTAGCTTCTATAAAGCTACATGGTGAACTCAGATAATTTTTAGGATCATTCCTTGTGAAGAAAATAATTAAATTTTAATCAAGAATTATTTGTTATTTTTATTAATTATTTCTTGAACCAAGCGAGATAAAAAATTCTTTCTTCGCTATAATGCTTGGATTACTCCTAGAAGTATCCAGTTAAAGTTTCATCGAAATTGCTCCACGCATTCAAAAGATAAATTTATTTTTTGAGCAATAAATTCAAAGTCTCCGGATATGAACGTTTCAGCCAAAAATAAACGCATTTTGCACGCAAATTTCTGCGCTGTAACTACAGTTCTACCGATCCGATTTTAAAAAATGAACATTCATATTAACGCTTAGCTTCTATAAAGCTACATGGTGAACTCAGATAATTTTTAGGATCATTCCTTGTGAAGAAAATAATTAAATTTTAATCAAGAATTATTTGTTATTTTTATTAATTATTTCTTGAACCAAGCGAGATAAAAAAATTCTTTCTTCGCTATAATGCTTGGATTACTCCTAGAAGTATCCAGTTAAAGTTTCATCGAAATTGCTCCACGCATTCAAAAGATAAATTTATTTTTTGAGCAATAAATTCAAAGTCTCCGGATATGAACGTTTCAGCCAAAAATAAACGCATTTTGCACGCAAATTTCTGCGCTGTAACTACAGTTCTACCGATCCGATTTTAAAAAATGAACATTCATATTAACGCTTAGCTTCTATAAAGCTACATGGTGAACTCAGATAATTTTTAGGATCTCATTCCTTGTGAAGAAAATAATTAAATTTTAATCAAGAATTATTTGTTATTTTTATTAATTATTTCTTGAACCAAGCGAGATAAAAAAATTCTTTCTTCGCTATAATGCTTGGATTACTCCTAGAAGTATCCAGTTAAAGTTTCATCGAAATCGCTCCACGCATTCAAAAGATAAATTTATTTTTTGAGCAATAAATTCAAAGTCTCCGGATATGAACGTTTCAGCCAAAAATAAACGCATTTTGCACGCAAATTTCTGCGCTGTAACTACAGTTCTACCGATCCGATTTTAAAAAATGAACATTCATATTAACGCTTAGCTTCTATAAAGCTACATGGTGAACTCAGATAATTTTTAGGATCATTCCTTGTGAAGAAAATAATTAAATTTTAATCAAGAATTATTTGTTATTTTTATTAATTATTTCTTGAACCAAGCGAGATAAAAAAATTCTTTCTTCGCTATAATGCTTGGATTACTCCTAGAAGTATCCAGTTAAAGTTTCATCGAAATCGCTCCACGCATTCAAAAGATAAATTTATTTTTTGAGCAATAAATTCAAAGTCTCCGGATATGAACGTTTCAGCCAAAAATAAACGCATTTTGCACGCAAATTTCTGCGCTGTAACTACAGTTCTACCGATCCGATTTTAAAAAATGAACATTCATATTAACGCTTAGCTTCTATAAAGCTACATGGTGAACTCAGATAATTTTTAGGATCATTCCTTGTGAAGAAAATAATTAAATTTTAATCAAGAATTATTTGTTATTTTTATTAATTATTTCTTGAACCAAGCGAGATAAAAAAATTCTTTCTTCGCTATAATGCTTGGATTACTCCTAGAAGTATCCAGTTAAAGTTTCATCGAAATCGCTCCACGCATTCAAAAGATAAATTTATTTTTTGAGCAATAAATTCAAAGTCTCCGGATATGAACGTTTCAGCCAAAAATAAACGCATTTTGCACGCAAATTTCTGCGCTGTAACTACAGTTCTACCGATCCGATTTTAAAAAATGAACATTCATATTAACGCTTAGCTTCTATAAAGCTACATGGTGAACTCAGATAATTTTTAGGATCATTCCTTGTGAAGAAAATAATTAAATTTTAATCAAGAATTATTTGTTATTTTTATTAATTATTTCTTGAACCAAGCGAGATAAAAAAATTCTTTCTTCGCTATAATGCTTGGATTACTCCTAGAAGTATCCAGTTAAAGTTTCATCGAAATCGCTCCACGCATTCAAAAGATAAATTTATTTTTTGAGCAATAAATTCAAAGTCTCCGGATATGAACGTTTCAGCCAAAAATAAACGCATTTTGCACGCAAATTTCTGCGCTGTAACTACAGTTCTACCGATCCGATTTTAAAAAATGAACATTCATATTAACGCTTAGCTTCTATAAAGCTACATGGTGAACTCAGATAATTTTTAGGATCATTCCTTGTGAAGAAAATAATTAAATTTTAATCAAGAATTATTTGTTATTTTTATTAATTATTTCTTGAACCAAGCGAGATAAAAAAATTCTTTCTTCGCTATAATGCTTGGATTACTCCTAGAAGTATCCAGTTAAAGTTTCATCGAAATCGCTCCACGCATTCAAAAGATAAATTTATTTTTTGAGCAATAAATTCAAAGTCTCCGGATATGAACGTTTCAGCCAAAAATAAACGCATTTTGCACGCAAATTTCTGCGCTGTAACTACAGTTCTACCGATCCGATTTTAAAAAATGAACATTCATATTAACGCTTAGCTTCTATAAAGCTACATGGTGAACTCAGATAATTTTTAGGATCATTCCTTGTGAAGAAAATAATTAAATTTTAATCAAGAATTATTTGTTATTTTTATTAATTATTTCTTGAACCAAGCGAGATAAAAAAATTCTTTCTTCGCTATAATGCTTGGATTACTCCTAGAAGTATCCAGTTAAAGTTTCATCGAAATTGCTCCACGCATTCAAAAGATAAATTTATTTTTTGAGCAATAAATTCAAAGTCTCCGGATATGAACGTTTCAGCCAAAAATAAACGCATTTTGCACGCAAATTTCTGCGCTGTAACTACAGTTCTACCGATCCGATTTTAAAAAATGAACATTCATATTAACGCTTAGCTTCTATAAAGCTACATGGTGAACTCAGATAATTTTTAGGATCATTCCTTGTGAAGAAAATAATTAAATTTTAATCAAGAATTATTTGTTATTTTTATTAATTATTTCTTGGAACCAAGCGAAATAAAAAAATTCTTTCTTCGCTATAATGCTTGGATTACTCCTAGAAGTATCCAGTTAAAGTTTCATCGAAATCGCTCCACGCATTCAAAAGATAAATTTATTTTTTGAGCAATAAATTCAAAGTCTCCGGATATGAACGTTTCAGCCAAAAATAAACGCATTTTGCACGCAAATTTCTGCGCTGTAACTACAGTTCTACCGATCCGATTTTAAAAAATGAACATTCATATTAACGCTTAGCTTCTATAAAGCTACATGGTGAACTCAGATAATTTTTAGGATCATTCCTTGTGAAGAAAATAATTAAATTTTAATCAAGAATTATTTGTTATTTTTATTAATTATTTCTTGAACCAAGCGAGATAAAAAAATTCTTTCTTCGCTATAATGCTTGGATTACTCCTAGAAGTATCCAGTTAAAGTTTCATCGAAATCGCTCCACGCATTCAAAAGATAAATTTATTTTTTGAGCAATAAATTCAAAGTCTCCGGATATGAACGTTTCAGCCAAAAATAAACGCATTTTGCACGCAAATTTCTGCGCTGTAACTACAGTTCTACCGATCCGATTTTAAAAAATGAACATTCATATTAACGCTTAGCTTCTATAAAGCTACATGGTGAACTCAGATAATTTTTAGGATCATTCCTTGTGAAGAAAATAATTAAATTTTAATCAAGAATTATTTGTTATTTTTATTAATTATTTCTTGAACCAAGCGAGATAAAAAAATTCTTTCTTCGCTATAATGCTTGGATTACTCCTAGAAGTATCCAGTTAAAGTTTCATCGAAATCGCTCCACGCATTCAAAAGATAAATTTATTTTTTGAGCAATAAATTCAAAGTCTCCGGATATGAACGTTTCAGCCAAAAATAAACGCATTTTGCACGCAAATTTCTGCGCTGTAACTACAGTTCTACCGATCCGATTTTAAAAAATGAACATTCATATTAACGCTTAGCTTCTATAAAGCTACATGGTGAACTCAGATAATTTTTAGGATCATTCCATGTGAAGAAAATAATTAAATTTTAATCAAGAATTATTTGTTATTTTTATTAATTATTTCTTGAACCAAGCGAGATAAAGAAATTCTTTCTTCGCTATAATGCTTGGATTACTCCTAGAAGTATCCAGTTAAAGTTTCATCGAAATCGCTCCACGCATTCAAAAGATAAATTTATTTTTTGAGCAATAAATTCAAAGTCTCCGGATATGAACGTTTCAGCCAAAAATAAACGCATTTTGCACGCAAATTTCTGCGCTGTAACTACAGTTCTACCGATCCGATTTTAAAAAATGAACATTCATATTAACGCTTAGCTTCTATAAAGCTACATGGTGAACTCAGATAATTTTTAGGATCATTCCTTGTGAAGAAAATAATTAAATTTTAATCAAGAATTATTTGTTATTTTTATTAATTATTTCTTGAACCAAGCGAGATAAAAAAATTCTTTCTTCGCTATAATGCTTGGATTACTCCTAGAAGTATCCAGTTAAAGTTTCATCGAAATCGCTCCACGCATTCAAAAGATAAATTTATTTTTTGAGCAATAAATTCAAAGTCTCCGGATATGAACGTTTCAGCCAAAAATAAACGCATTTTGCACGCAAATTTCTGCGCTGTAACTACAGTTCTACCGATCCGATTTTAAAAAATGAACATTCATATTAACGCTTAGCTTCTATAAAGCTACATGGTGAACTCAGATAATTTTTAGGATCATTCCTTGTGAAGAAAATAATTAAATTTTAATCAAGAATTATTTGTTATTTTTATTAATTATTTCTTGAACCAAGCGAGATAAAAAAATTCTTTCTTCGCTATAATGCTTGGATTACTCCTAGAAGTATCCAGTTAAAGTTTCATCGAAATCGCTCCACGCATTCAAAAGATAAATTTATTTTTTGAGCAATAAATTCAAAGTCTCCGGATATGAACGTTTCAGCCAAAAATAAACGCATTTTGCACGCAAATTTCTGCGCTGTAACTACAGTTCTACCGATCCGATTTTAAAAAATGAACATTCATATTAACGCTTAGCTTCTATAAAGCTACATGGTGAACTCAGATAATTTTTAGGATCATTCCTTGTGAAGAAAATAATTAAATTTTAATCAAGAATTATTTGTTATTTTTATTAATTATTTCTTGAACCAAGCGAGATAAAAAAATTCTTTCTTCGCTATAATGCTTGGATTACTCCTAGAAGTATCCAGTTAAAGTTTCATCGAAATCGCTCCACGCATTCAAAAGATAAATTTATTTTTTGAGCAATAAATTCAAAGTCTCCGGATATGAACGTTTCAGCCAAAAATAAACGCATTTTGCACGCAAATTTCTGCGCTGTAACTACAGTTCTACCGATCCGATTTTAAAAAATGAACATTCATATTAACGCTTAGCTTCTATAAAGCTACATGGTGAACTCAGATAATTTTTAGGATCATTCCTTGTGAAGAAAATAATTAAATTTTAATCAAGAATTATTTGTTATTTTTATTAATTATTTCTTGAACCAAGCGAGATAAAAAAATTCTTTCTTCGCTATAATGCTTGGATTACTCCTAGAAGTATCCAGTTAAAGTTTCATCGAAATCGCTCCACGCATTCAAAAGATAAATTTATTTTTTGAGCAATAAATTCAAAGTCTCCGGATATGAACGTTTCAGCCAAAAATAAACGCATTTTGCACGCAAATTTCTGCGCTGTAACTACAGTTCTACCGATCCGATTTTAAAAAATGAACATTCATATTAACGCTTAGCTTCTATAAAGCTACATGGTGAACTCAGATAATTTTTAGGATCATTCCTTGTGAAGAAAATAATTAAATTTTAATCAAGAATTATTTGTTATTTTTATTAATTATTTCTTGAACCAAGCGAGATAAAAAAATTCTTTCTTCGCTATAATGCTTGGATTACTCCTAGAAGTATCCAGTTAAAGTTTCATCGAAATCGCTCCACGCATTCAAAAGATAAATTTATTTTTTGAGCAATAAATTCAAAGTCTCCGGATATGAACGTTTCAGCCAAAAATAAACGCATTTTGCACGCAAATTTCTGCGCTGTAACTACAGTTACATTAATTATTACATTAATTATTACATTAATTATTTCTTGAACCAAGCGAGATAAAAAAATTCTTTCTTCGCTATAATGCTTGGATTACTCCTAGAAGTATCCAGTTAAAGTTTCATCGAAATCGCTCCACGCATTCAAAAGATAAATTTATTTTTTGAGCAATAAATTCAAAGTCTCCGGATATGAACGTTTCAGCCAAAAATAAACGCATTTTGCACGCAAATTTCTGCGCTGTAACTACAGTTCTACCGATCCGATTTTAAAAAATGAACATTCATATTAACGCTTAGCTTCTATAAAGCTACATGGTGAACTCAGATAATTTTTAGGATCATTCCTTGTGAAGAAAATAATTAAATTTTAATCAAGAATTATTTGTTATTTTTATTAATTATTTCTTGAACCAAGCGAGATAAAAAAATTCTTTCTTCGCTATAATGCTTGGATTACTCCTAGAAGTATCCAGTTAAAGTTTCATCGAAATCGCTCCACGCATTCAAAAGATAAATTTATTTTTTGAGCAATAAATTCAAAGTCTCCGGATATGAACGTTTCAGCCAAAAATAAACGCATTTTGCACGCAAATTTCTGCGCTGTAACTACAGTTCTTCCGATCCGATTTTAAAAATGAACATTCATATTAACGCTTAGCTTCTATAAAGCTACATGGTGAACTCAGATAATTTTTAGGATCATTCCTTGTGAAGAAAATAATTAAATTTTAATCAAGAATTATTTGTTATTTTTATTAATTATTTCTTGAACCAAGCGAGATAAAAAAATTCTTTCTTCGCTATAATGCTTGGATTACTCCTAGAAGTATCCAGTTAAAGTTTCATCGAAATCGCTCCACGCATTCAAAAGATAAATTTATTTTTTGAGCAATAAATTCAAAGTCTCCGGATATGAACGTTTCAGCCAAAAATAAACGCATTTTGCACGCAAATTTCTGCGCTGTAACTACAGTTCTACCGATCCGATTTTAAAAAATGAACATTCATATTAACGCTTAGCTTCTATAAAGCTACATGGTGAACTCAGATAATTTTTAGGATCATTCCTTGTGAAGAAAATAATTAAATTTTAATCAAGAATTATTTGTTATTTTTATTAATTATTTCTTGAACCAAGCGAGATAAAAAAATTCTTTCTTCGCTATAATGCTTGGATTACTCCTAGAAGTATCCAGTTAAAGTTTCATCGAAATCGCTCCACGCATTCAAAAGATAAATTTATTTTTTGAGCAATAAATTCAAAGTCTCCGGATATGAACGTTTCAGCCAAAAATAAACGCATTTTGCACGCAAATTTCTGCGCTGTAACTACAGTTCTACCGATCCGATTTTAAAAAATGAACATTCATATTAACGCTTAGCTTCTATAAAGCTACATGGTGAACTCAGATAATTTTTAGGATCATTCCTTGTGAAGAAAATAATTAAATTTTAATCAAGAATTATTTGTTATTTTTATTAATTATTTCTTGAACCAAGCGAGATAAAAAAATTCTTTCTTCGCTATAATGCTTGGATTACTCCTAGAAGTATCCAGTTAAAGTTTCATCGAAATCGCTCCACGCATTCAAAAGATAAATTTATTTTTTGAGCAATAAATTCAAAGTCTCCGGATATGAACGTTTCAGCCAAAAATAAACGCATTTTGCACGCAAATTTCTGCGCTGTAACTACAGTTCTACCGATCCGATTTTAAAAAATGAACATTCATATTAACGCTTAGCTTCTATAAAGCTACATGGTGAACTCGGATAATTTTTAGGATCATTCCTTGTGAAGAAAATAATTAAATTTTAATCAAGAATTATTTGTTATTTTTATTAATTATTTCTTGAACCAAGCGAGATAAATAAATTCTTTCTTCGCTATAATGCTTGGATTACTCCTAGAAGTATCCAGTTAAAGTTTCATCGAAATCGCTCCACGCATTCAAAAGATAAATTTATTTTTTGAGCAATAAATTCAAAGTCTCCGGATATGAACGTTTCAGCCAAAAATAAACGCATTTTGCACGCAAATTTCTGCGCTGTAACTACAGTTCTACCTATCCGATTTTAAAAAATGAACATTCATATTAACGCTTAGCTTCTATAAAGCTACATGGTGAACTCAGATAATTTTTAGGATCATTCCTTGTGAAGAAAATAATTAAATTTTAATCAAGAATTATTTGTTATTTTTATTAATTATATCTTGAACCAAGCGAGATAAAAAAATTCTTTCTTCGCTATAATGCTTGGATTACTCCTAGAAGTATCCAGTTAAAGTTTCATCGAAATCGCTCCACGCATTCAAAAGATAAATTTATTTTTTGAGCAATAAATTCAAAGTCTCCGGATATGAACGTTTCAGCCAAAAATAAACGCATTTTGCACGCAAATTTCTGCGCTGTAACTACAGTTCTACCGATCCGATTTTAAAAAATGAACATTCATATTAACGCTTAGCTTCTATAAAGCTACATGGCGAACTCAGATAATTTTTAGGATCATTCCTTGTGAAGAAAATAATTAAATTTTAATCAAGAATTATTTGTTATTTTTATTAATTATTTCTTGAACCAAGCGAGATAAAAAAATTCTTTCTTCGCTATAATGCTTGGATTACTCCTAGAAGTATCCAGTTAAAGTTTCATCGAAATCGCTCCACGCATTCAAAAGATAAATTTATTTTTTGAGCAATAAATTCAAAGTCTCCGGATATGAACGTTTCAGCCAAAAATAAACGCATTTTGCACGCAAATTTCTGCGCTGTAACTACAGTTCTACCGATCCGATTTTAAAAAATGAACATTCATATTAACGCTTAGCTTCTATAAAGCTACATGGTGAACTCAGATAATTTTTAGGATCATTCCTTGTGAAGAAAATAATTAAATTTTAATCAAGAATTATTTGTTATTTTTATTAATTATTTCTTGAACCAAGCGAGATAAAAAAATTCTTTCTTCGCTATAATGCTTGGATTACTCCTAGAAGTATCCAGTTAAAGTTTCATCGAAATCGCTCCACGCATTCAAAAGATAAATTTATTTTTTGAGCAATAAATTCAAAGTCTCCGGATATGAACGTTTCAGCCAAAAATAAACGCATTTTGCACGCAAATTTCTGCGCTGTAACTACAGTTCTACCGATCCGATTTTAAAAAATGAACATTCATATTAACGCTTAGCTTCTATAAAGCTACATGGTGAACTCGGATAATTTTTAGGATCATTCCTTGTGAAGAAAATAATTAAATTTTAATCAAGAATTATTTGTTATTTTTATTAATTATTTCTTGAACCAAGCGAGATAAATAAATTCTTTCTTCGCTATAATGCTTGGATTACTCCTAGAAGTATCCAGTTAAAGTTTCATCGAAATCGCTCCACGCATTCAAAAGATAAATTTATTTTTTGAGCAATAAATTCAAAGTCTCCGGATATGAACGTTTCAGCCAAAAATAAACGCATTTTGCACGCAAATTTCTGCGCTGTAACTACAGTTCTACCTATCCGATTTTAAAAAATGAACATTCATATTAACGCTTAGCTTCTATAAAGCTACATGGTGAACTCAGATAATTTTTAGGATCATTCCTTGTGAAGAAAATAATTAAATTTTAATCAAGAATTATTTGTTATTTTTATTAATTATATCTTGAACCAAGCGAGATAAAAAAATTCTTTCTTCGCTATAATGCTTGGATTACTCCTAGAAGTATCCAGTTAAAGTTTCATCGAAATCGCTCCACGCATTCAAAAGATAAATTTATTTTTTGAGCAATAAATTCAAAGTCTCCGGATATGAACGTTTCAGCCAAAAATAAACGCATTTTGCACGCAAATTTCTGCGCTGTAACTACAGTTCTACCGATCCGATTTTAAAAAATGAACATTCATATTAACGCTTAGCTTCTATAAAGCTACATGGCGAACTCAGATAATTTTTAGGATCATTCCTTGTGAAGAAAATAATTAAATTTTAATCAAGAATTATTTGTTATTTTTATTAATTATTTCTTGAACCAAGCGAGATAAAAAAATTCTTTCTTCGCTATAATGCTTGGATTACTCCTAGAAGTATCCAGTTAAAGTTTCATCGAAATCGCTCCACGCATTCAAAAGATAAATTTATTTTTTGAGCAATAAATTCAAAGTCTCCGGATATGAACGTTTCAGCCAAAAATAAACGCATTTTGCACGCAAATTTCTGCGCTGTAACTACAGTTCTACCGATCCGATTTTAAAAAATGAACATTCATATTAACGCTTAGCTTCTATAAAGCTACATGGTGAACTCAGATAATTTTTAGGATCATTCCTTGTGAAGAAAATAATTAAATTTTAATCAAGAATTATTTGTTATTTTTATTAATTATTTCTTGAACCAAGCGAGATAAAAAAATTCTTTCTTCGCTATAATGCTTGGATTACTCCTAGAAGTATCCAGTTAAAGTTTCATCGAAATCGCTCCACGCATTCAAAAGATAAATTTATTTTTTGAGCAATAAATTCAAAGTCTCCGGATATGAACGTTTCAGCCAAAAATAAACGCATTTTGCACGCAAATTTCTGCGCTGTAACTACAGTTCTACCGATCCGATTTTAAAAAATGAACATTCATATTAACGCTTAGCTTCTATAAAGCTACATGGTGAACTCAGATAATTTTTAGGATCATTCCTTGTGAAGAAAATAATTAAATTTTAATCAAGAATTATTTGTTATTTTTATTAATTATTTCTTGAACCAAGCGAGATAAAAAAATTCTTTCTTCGCTATAATGCTTGGATTACTCCTAGAAGTATCCAGTTAAAGTTTCATCGAAATCGCTCCACGCATTCAAAAGATAAATTTATTTTTTGAGCAATAAATTCAAAGTCTCCGGATATGAACGTTTCAGCCAAAAATAAACGCATTTTGCACGCAAATTTCTGCGCTGTAACTACAGTTCTACCGATCCGATTTTAAAAAATGAACATTCATATTAACGCTTAGCTTCTATAAAGCTACATGGTGAACTCAGATAATTTTTAGGATCATTCCTTGTGAAGAAAATAATTAAATTTTAATCAAGAATTATTTGTTATTTTTATTAATTATTTCTTGAACCAAGCGAGATAAAAAAATTCTTTCTTCGCTATAATGCTTGGATTACTCCTAGAAGTATCCAGTTAAAGTTTCATCGAAATCGCTCCACGCATTCAAAAGATAAATTTATTTTTTGAGCAATAAATTCAAAGTCTCCGGATATGAACGTTTCAGCCAAAAATAAACGCATTTTGCACGCAAATTTCTGCGCTGTAACTACAGTTCTACCGATCCGATTTTAAAAAATGAACATTCATATTAACGCTTAGCTTCTATAAAGCTACATGGTGAACTCAGATAATTTTTAGGATCATTCCTTGTGAAGAAAATAATTAAATTTTAATCAAGAATTATTTGTTATTTTTATTAATTATTTCTTGAACCAAGCGAGATAAAAAAATTCTTTCTTCGCTATAATGCTTGGATTACTCCTAGAAGTATCCAGTTAAAGTTTCATCGAAATCGCTCCACGCATTCAAAAGATAAATTTATTTTTTGAGCAATAAATTCAAAGTCTCCGGATATGAACGTTTCAGCCAAAAATAAACGCATTTTGCACGCAAATTTCTGCGCTGTAACTACAGTTCTACCGATCCGATTTTAAAAAATGAACATTCATATTAACGCTTAGCTTCTATAAAGCTACATGGTGAACTCAGATAATTTTTAGGATCATTCCTTGTGAAGAAAATAATTAAATTTTAATCAAGAATTATTTGTTATTTTTATTAATTATTTCTTGAACCAAGCGAGATAAAAAAATTCTTTCTTCGCTATAATGCTTGGATTACTCCTAGAAGTATCCAGTTAAAGTTTCATCGAAATCGCTCCACGCATTCAAAAGATAAATTTATTTTTTGAGCAATAAATTCAAAGTCTCCGGATATGAACGTTTCAGCCAAAAATAAACGCATTTTGCACGCAAATTTCTGCGCTGTAACTACAGTTCTACCGATCCGATTTTAAAAAATGAACATTCATATTAACGCTTAGCTTCTATAAAGCTACATGGTGAACTCAGATAATTTTTAGGATCATTCCTTGTGAAGAAAATAATTAAATTTTAATCAAGAATTATTTGTTATTTTTATTAATTATTTCTTGAACCAAGCGAGATAAAAAAATTCTTTCTTCGCTATAATGCTTGGATTACTCCTAGAAGTATCCAGTTAAAGTTTCATCGAAATCGCTCCACGCATTCAAAAGATAAATTTATTTTTTGAGCAATAAATTCAAAGTCTCCGGATATGAACGTTTCAGCCAAAAATAAACGCATTTTGCACGCAAATTTCTGCGCTGTAACTACAGTTCTACCGATCCGATTTTAAAAAATGAACATTCATATTAACGCTTAGCTTCTATAAAGCTACATGGTGAACTCAGATAATTTTTAGGATCATTCCTTGTGAAGAAAATAATTAAATTTTAATCAAGAATTATTTGTTATTTTTATTAATTATTTCTTGAACCAAGCGAGATAAAAAAATTCTTTCTTCGCTATAATGCTTGGATTACTCCTAGAAGTATCCAGTTAAAGTTTCATCGAAATCGCTCCACGCATTCAAAAGATAAATTTATTTTTTGAGCAATAAATTCAAAGTCTCCGGATATGAACGTTTCAGCCAAAAATAAACGCATTTTGCACGCAAATTTCTGCGCTGTAACTACAGTTCTACCGATCCGATTTTAAAAAATGAACATTCATATTAACGCTTAGCTTCTATAAAGCTACATGGTGAACTCAGATAATTTTTAGGATCATTCCTTGTGAAGAAAATAATTAAATTTTAATCAAGAATTATTTGTTATTTTTATTAATTATTTCTTGAACCAAGCGAGATAAAAAAATTCTTTCTTCGCTATAATGCTTGGATTACTCCTAGAAGTATCCAGTTAAAGTTTCATCGAAATCGCTCCACGCATTCAAAAGATAAATTTATTTTTTGAGCAATAAATTCAAAGTCTCCGGATATGAACGTTTCAGCCAAAAATAAACGCATTTTGCACGCAAATTTCTGCGCTGTAACTACAGTTCTACCGATCCGATTTTAAAAAATGAACATTCATATTAACGCTTAGCTTCTATAAAGCTACATGGTGAACTCAGATAATTTTTAGGATCATTCCTTGTGAAGAAAATAATTAAATTTTAATCAAGAATTATTTGTTATTTTTATTAATTATTTCTTGAACCAAGCGAGATAAAAAAATTCTTTCTTCGCTATAATGCTTGGATTACTCCTAGAAGTATCCAGTTAAAGTTTCATCGAAATCGCTCCACGCATTCAAAAGATAAATTTATTTTTTGAGCAATAAATTCAAAGTCTCCGGATATGAACGTTTCAGCCAAAAATAAACGCATTTTGCACGCAAATTTCTGCGCTGTAACTACAGTTCTACCGATCCGATTTTAAAAAATGAACATTCATATTAACGCTTAGCTTCTATAAAGCTACATGGTGAACTCAGATAATTTTTAGGATCATTCCTTGTGAAGAAAATAATTAAATTTTAATCAAGAATTATTTGTTATTTTTATTAATTATTTCTTGAACCAAGCGAGATAAAAAAATTCTTTCTTCGCTATAATGCTTGGATTACTCCTAGAAGTATCCAGTTAAAGTTTCATCGAAATCGCTCCACGCATTCAAAAGATAAATTTATTTTTTGAGCAATAAATTCAAAGTCTCCGGATATGAACGTTTCAGCCAAAAATAAACGCATTTTGCACGCAAATTTCTGCGCTGTAACTACAGTTCTACCGATCCGATTTTAAAAAATGAACATTCATATTAACGCTTAGCTTCTATAAAGCTACATGGTGAACTCAGATAATTTTTAGGATCATTCCTTGTGAAGAAAATAATTAAATTTTAATCAAGAATTATTTGTTATTTTTATTAATTATTTCTTGAACCAAGCGAGATAAAAAAATTCTTTCTTCGCTATAATGCTTGGATTACTCCTAGAAGTATCCAGTTAAAGTTTCATCGAAATCGCTCCACGCATTCAAAAGATAAATTTATTTTTTGAGCAATAAATTCAAAGTCTCCGGATATGAACGTTTCAGCCAAAAATAAACGCATTTTGCACGCAAATTTCTGCGCTGTAACTACAGTTCTACCGATCCGATTTTAAAAAATGAACATTCATATTAACGCTTAGCTTCTATAAAGCTACATGGTGAACTCAGATAATTTTTAGGATCATTCCTTGTGAAGAAAATAATTAAATTTTAATCAAGAATTATTTGTTATTTTTATTAATTATTTCTTGAACCAAGCGAGATAAAAAAATTCTTTCTTCGCTATAATGCTTGGATTACTCCTAGAAGTATCCAGTTAAAGTTTCATCGAAATCGCTCCACGCATTCAAAAGATAAATTTATTTTTTGAGCAATAAATTCAAAGTCTCCGGATATGAACGTTTCAGCCAAAAATAAACGCATTTTGCACGCAAATTTCTGCGCTGTAACTACAGTTCTACCGATCCGATTTTAAAAAATGAACATTCATATTAACGCTTAGCTTCTATAAAGCTACATGGTGAACTCAGATAATTTTTAGGATCATTCCTTGTGAAGAAAATAATTAAATTTTAATCAAGAATTATTTGTTATTTTTATTAATTATTTCTTGAACCAAGCGAGATAAAAAAATTCTTTCTTCGCTATAATGCTTGGATTACTCCTAGAAGTATCCAGTTAAAGTTTCATCGAAATCGCTCCACGCATTCAAAAGATAAATTTATTTTTTGAGCAATAAATTCAAAGTCTCCGGATATGAACGTTTCAGCCAAAAATAAACGCATTTTGCACGCAAATTTCTGCGCTGTAACTACAGTTCTACCGATCCGATTTTAAAAAATGAACATTCATATTAACGCTTAGCTTCTATAAAGCTACATGGTGAACTCAGATAATTTTTAGGATCATTCCTTGTGAAGAAAATAATTAAATTTTAATCAAGAATTATTTGTTATTTTTATTAATTATTTCTTGAACCAAGCGAGATAAAAAAATTCTTTCTTCGCTATAATGCTTGGATTACTCCTAGAAGTATCCAGTTAAAGTTTCATCGAAATCGCTCCACGCATTCAAAAGATAAATTTATTTTTTGAGCAATAAATTCAAAGTCTCCGGATATGAACGTTTCAGCCAAAAATAAACGCATTTTGCACGCAAATTTCTGCGCTGTAACTACAGTTCTACCGATCCGATTTTAAAAAATGAACATTCATATTAACGCTTAGCTTCTATAAAGCTACATGGTGAACTCAGATAATTTTTAGGATCATTCCTTGTGAAGAAAATAATTAAATTTTAATCAAGAATTATTTGTTATTTTTATTAATTATTTCTTGAACCAAGCGAGATAAAAAAATTCTTTCTTCGCTATAATGCTTGGATTACTCCTAGAAGTATCCAGTTAAAGTTTCATCGAAATCGCTCCACGCATTCAAAAGATAAATTTATTTTTTGAGCAATAAATTCAAAGTCTCCGGATATGAACGTTTCAGCCAAAAATAAACGCATTTTGCACGCAAATTTCTGCGCTGTAACTACAGTTCTACCGATCCGATTTTAAAAAATGAACATTCATATTAACGCTTAGCTTCTATAAAGCTACATGGTGAACTCAGATAATTTTTAGGATCATTCCTTGTGAAGAAAATAATTAAATTTTAATCAAGAATTATTTGTTATTTTTATTAATTATTTCTTGAACCAAGCGAGATAAAAAAATTCTTTCTTCGCTATAATGCTTGGATTACTCCTAGAAGTATCCAGTTAAAGTTTCATCGAAATCGCTCCACGCATTCAAAAGATAAATTTATTTTTTGAGCAATAAATTCAAAGTCTCCGGATATGAACGTTTCAGCCAAAAATAAACGCATTTTGCACGCAAATTTCTGCGCTGTAACTACAGTTCTACCGATCCGATTTTAAAAAATGAACATTCATATTAACGCTTAGCTTCTATAAAGCTACATGGTGAACTCAGATAATTTTTAGGATCATTCCTTGTGAAGAAAATAATTAAATTTTAATCAAGAATTATTTGTTATTTTTATTAATTATTTCTTGAACCAAGCGAGATAAAAAAATTCTTTCTTCGCTATAATGCTTGGATTACTCCTAGAAGTATCCAGTTAAAGTTTCATCGAAATCGCTCCACGCATTCAAAAGATAAATTTATTTTTTGAGCAATAAATTCAAAGTCTCCGGATATGAACGTTTCAGCCAAAAATAAACGCATTTTGCACGCAAATTTCTGCGCTGTAACTACAGTTCTACCGATCCGATTTTAAAAAATGAACATTCATATTAACGCTTAGCTTCTATAAAGCTACATGGTGAACTCAGATAATTTTTAGGATCATTCCTTGTGAAGAAAATAATTAAATTTTAATCAAGAATTATTTGTTATTTTTATTAATTATTTCTTAAACCAAGCGAGATAAAAAAATTCTTTCTTCGCTATAATGCTTGGATTACTCCTAGAAGTATCCAGTTAAAGTTTCATCGAAATCGCTCCACGCATTCAAAAGATAAATTTATTTTTTGAGCAATAAATTCAAAGTCTCCGGATATGAACGTTTCAGCCAAAAATAAACGCATTTTGCACGCAAATTTCTGCGCTGTAACTACAGTTCTACCGATCCGATTTTAAAAAATGAACATTCATATTAACGCTTAGCTTCTATAAAGCTACATGGTGAACTCAGATAATTTTTAGGATCATTCCTTGTGAAGAAAATAATTAAATTTTAATCAAGAATTATTTGTTATTTTTATTAATTATTTCTTGAACCAAGCGAGATAAAAAAATTCTTTCTTCGCTATAATGCTTGGATTACTCCTAGAAGTATCCAGTTAAAGTTTCATCGAAATCGCTCCACGCATTCAAAAGATAAATTTATTTTTTGAGCAATAAATTCAAAGTCTCCGGATATGAACGTTTCAGCCAAAAATAAACGCATTTTGCACGCAAATTTCTGCGCTGTAACTACAGTTCTACCGATCCGATTTTAAAAAATGAACATTCATATTAACGCTTAGCTTCTATAAAGCTACATGGTGAACTCAGATAATTTTTAGGATCATTCCTTGTGAAGAAAATAATTAAATTTTAATCAAGAATTATTTGTTATTTTTATTAATTATTTCTTGAACCAAGCGAGATAAAAAAATTCTTTCTTCGCTATAATGCTTGGATTACTCCTAGAAGTATCCAGTTAAAGTTTCATCGAAATCGCTCCACGCATTCAAAAGATAAATTTATTTTTTGAGCAATAAATTCAAAGTCTCCGGATATGAACGTTTCAGCCAAAAATAAACGCATTTTGCACGCAAATTTCTGCGCTGTAACTACAGTTCTACCGATCCGATTTTAAAAAATGAACATTCATATTAACGCTTAGCTTCTATAAAGCTACATGGTGAACTCAGATAATTTTTAGGATCATTCCTTGTGAAGAAAATAATTAAATTTTAATCAAGAATTATTTGTTATTTTTATTAATTATTTCTTGAACCAAGCGAGATAAAAAAATTCTTTCTTCGCTATAATGCTTGGATTACTCCTAGAAGTATCCAGTTAAAGTTATTTGTTATTTTTATTAATTATTTCTTGAACCAAGCGAGATAAAAAAATTCTTTCTTCGCTATAATGCTTGGATTACTCCTAGAAGTATCCAGTTAAAGTTTCATCGAAATCGCTCCACGCATTCAAAAGATAAATTTATTTTTTGAGCAATAAATTCAAAGTCTCCGGATATGAACGTTTCAGCCAAAAATAAACGCATTTTGCACTAATTTTTAGGATCATTCCTTGTGAAGAAAATAATTAAATTTTAATCAAGAATTATTTGTTATTTTTATTAATTATTTCTTGAACCAAGCGAGATAAAAAAATTCTTTCTTCGCTATAATGCTTGGATTACTCCTAGAAGTATCCAGTTAAAGTTTCATCGAAATCGCTCCACGCATTCAAAAGATAAATTTATTTTTTGAGCAATAAATTCAAAGTCTCCGGATATGAACGTTTCAGCCAAAAATAAACGCATTTTGCACGCAAATTTCTGCGCTGTAACTACAGTTCTACCGATCCGATTTTAAAAAATGAACATTCATATTAACGCTTAGCTTCTATAAAGCTACATGGTGAACTCAGATAATTTTTAGGATCATTCCGTGTGAAGAAAATAATTAAATTTTAATCAAGAATTATTTGTTATTTTTATTAATTATTTCTTGAACCAAGCGAGATAAAAAAATTCTTTCTTCGCTATAATGCTTGGATTACTCCTAGAAGTATCCAGTTAAAGTTTCATCGAAATCGCTCCACGCATTCAAAAGATAAATTTATTTTTTGAGCAATAAATTCAAAGTCTCCGGATATGAACGTTTCAGCCAAAAATAAACGCATTTTGCACGCAAATTTCTGCGCTGTAACTACAGTTCTACCGATCCGATTTTAAAAAATGAACATTCATATTAACGCTTAGCTTCTATAAAGCTACATGGTGAACTCAGATAATTTTTAGGATCATTCCTTGTGAAGAAAATAATTAAATTTTAATCAAGAATTATTTGTTATTTTTATTAATTATTTCTTGAACCAAGCGAGATAAAAAAATTCTTTCTTCGCTATAATGCTTGGATTACTCCTAGAAGTATCCAGTTAAAGTTTCATCGAAATCGCTCCACGCATTCAAAAGATAAATTTATTTTTTGAGCAATAAATTCAAAGTCTCCGGATATGAACGTTTCAGCCAAAAATAAACGCATTTTGCACGCAAATTTCTGCGCTGTAACTACAGTTCTACCGATCCGATTTTAAAAAATGAACATTCATATTAACGCTTAGCTTCTATAAAGCTACATGGTGAACTCAGATAATTTTTAGGATCATTCCTTGTGAAGAAAATAATTAAATTTTAATCAAGAATTATTTGTTATTTTTATTAATTATTTCTTGAACCAAGCGAGATAAAAAAATTCTTTCTTCGCTATAATGCTTGGATTACTCCTAGAAGTATCCAGTTAAAGTTTCATCGAAATCGCTCCACGCATTCAAAAGATAAATTTATTTTTTGAGCAATAAATTCAAAGTCTCCGGATATGAACGTTTCAGCCAAAAATAAACGCATTTTGCACGCAAATTTCTGCGCTGTAACTACAGTTCTACCGATCCGATTTTAAAAAATGAACATTCATATTAACGCTTAGCTTCTATAAAGCTACATGGTGAACTCAGATAATTTTTAGGATCATTCCTTGTGAAGAAAATAATTAAATTTTAATCAAGAATTATTTGTTATTTTTATTAATTATTTCTTGAACCAAGCGAGATAAAAAAATTCTTTCTTCGCTATAATGCTTGGATTACTCCTAGAAGTATCCAGTTACAGTTTCATCGAAATCGCTCCACGCATTCAAAAGATAAATTTATTTTTTGAGCAATAAATTCAAAGTCTCCGGATATGAACGTTTCAGCCAAAAATAAACGCATTTTGCACGCAAATTTCTGCGCTGTAACTACAGTTCTACCGATCCGATTTTAAAAAATGAACATTCATATTAACGCTTAGCTTCTATAAAGCTACATGGTGAACTCAGATAATTTTTAGGATCATTCCTTGTGAAGAAAATAATTAAATTTTAATCAAGAATTATTTGTTATTTTTATTAATTATTTCTTGAACCAAGCGAGATAAAAAAATTCTTTCTTCGCTATAATGCTTGGATTACTCCTAGAAGTATCCAGTTAAAGTTTCATCGAAATCGCTCCACGCATTCAAAAGATAAATTTATTTTTTGAGCAATAAATTCAAAGTCTCCGGATATGAACGTTTCAGCCAAAAATAAACGCATTTTGCACGCAAATTTCTGCGCTGTAACTACAGTTCTACCGATCCGATTTTAAAAAATGAACATTCATATTAACGCTTAGCTTCTATAAAGCTACATGGTGAACTCAGATAATTTTTAGGATCATTCCTTGTGAAGAAAATAATTAAATTTTAATCAAGAATTATTTGTTATTTTTATTAATTATTTCTTGAACCAAGCGAGATAAAAAAATTCTTTCTTCGCTATAATGCTTGGATTACTCCTAGAAGTATCCAGTTAAAGTTTCATCGAAATCGCTCCACGCATTCAAAAGATAAATTTATTTTTTGAGCAATAAATTCAAAGTCTCCGGATATGAACGTTTCAGCCAAAAATAAACGCATTTTGCACGCAAATTTCTGCGCTGTAACTACAGTTCTACCGATCCGATTTTAAAAAATGAACATTCATATTAACGCTTAGCTTCTATAAAGCTACATGGTGAACTCAGATAATTTTTAGGATCATTCCTTGTGAAGAAAATAATTAAATTTTAATCAAGAATTATTTGTTATTTTTATTAATTATTTCTTGAACCAAGCGAGATAAAAAAATTCTTTCTTCGCTATAATGCTTGGATTACTCCTAGAAGTATCCAGTTAAAGTTTCATCGAAATCGCTCTCGCTCCACGCATTCAAAAGATAAATTTATTTTTTGAGCAATAAATTCAAAGTCTCCGGATATGAACGTTTCAGCCAAAAATAAACGCATTTTGCACGCAAATTTCTGCGCTGTAACTACAGTTCTACCGATCCGATTTTAAAAAATGAACATTCATATTAACGCTTAGCTTCTATAAAGCTACATGGTGAAACTCAGATAATTTTTAGGATCATTCCTTGTGAAGAAAATAATTAAATTTTAATCAAGGAATTATTTGTTATTTTTATTAATTATTTCTTGAACCAAGCGAGATAAAAAAAATTCTTTCTTCGCTATAATGTTTGGATTACTCCTAGAAGTATCCAGTTAAAGTTTCATCGAAATCGCTCCACGCATTCAAAAGATAAATTTATTTTTTGAGCAATAAATTCAAAGTCTCCGGATATGAACGTTTCAGCCAAAAATAAACGCATTTTGCACGCAAATTTCTGCGCTGTAACTACAGTTCTACCGATCCGATTTTAAAAAATGAACATTCATATTAACGCTTAGCTTCTATAAAGCTACATGATGAACTCAGATAATTTTTTAGGATCATTCCTTGTGCAGAAAATAATTAAATTTTAATCAAGAATTATTTGTTATTTTTATTAATTATTTCTTGAACCAAGCGAGATAAAAAAATTCTTTCTTCGCTATAATGCTTGGATTACTCCTAGAAGTATCCAGTTAAAGTTTCATCGAAATCGCTCCACGCATTCAAAAGATAAATTTATTTTTTGAGCAATAAATTCAAAGTCTCCGGATATGAACGTTTCAGCCAAAAATAAACGCATTTTGCACGCAAATTTCTGCGCTGTAACTACAGTTCTACCGATCCGATTTTAAAAAATGAACATTCATATTAACGCTTAGCTTCTATAAAGCTACATGGTGAACTCAGATAATTTTTAGGATCATTCCTTGTGAAGAAAATAATTAAATTTTAATCAAGAATTATTTGTTATTTTTATTAATTATTTCTTGAACCAAGCGAGATAAAAAAATTCTTTCTTCGCTATAATGCTTGGATTACTCCTAGAAGTATCCAGTTAAAGTTTCATCGAAATCGCTCCACGCATTCAAAAGATAAATTTATTTTTTGAGCAATAAATTCAAAGTCTCCGGATATGAACGTTTCAGCCAAAAATAAACGCATTTTGCACGCAAATTTCTGCGCTGTAACTACAGTTCTACCGATCCGATTTTAAAAAATGAACATTCATATTAACGCTTAGCTTCTATAAAGCTACATGGTAAACTCAGATAATTTTTAGGATCATTTCTTGTGAAGAAAATAATTAAATTTTAATCAAGAATTATTTGTTATTTTTATTAATTATTTCTTGAACCAAGCGAGATAAAAAAATTCTTTCTTCGCTATAATGCTTGGATTACTCCTAGAAGTATCCAGTTAAAGTTTCATCGAAATCGCTCCACGCATTCAAAAGATAAATTTATTTTTTGAGCAATAAATTCAAAGTCTCCGGATATGAACGTTTCAGCCAAAAATAAACGCAATTTGCACGCAAATTTCTGCGCTGTAACTACAGTTCTACCGATCCGATTTTAAAAAATGAACATTCATATTAACGCTTAGATTCTATAAAGCTACATGGTGAACTCAGATAATTTTTAGGATCATTCCTTGTGAAGAAAATAATTAAATTTTAATCAAGAATTATTTGTTATTTTTATTAATTATTTCTTGAACCAAGCGAGATAAAAAAATTCTTTCTTCGCTATAATGCTTGGATTACTCCTAGAAGTATCCAGTTAAAGTTTCATCGAAATCGCTCCACGCATTCAAAAGATAAATTTATTTTTTGAGCAATAAATTCAAAGTCTCCGGATATGAACGTTTCAGCCAAAAATAAACGCATTTTGCACGCAAATTTCTGCGCTGTAACTACAGTTCTACCGATCCGATTTTAAAAAATGAACATTCATATTAACGCTTAGCTTCTATAAAGCTACATGGTGAACTCAGATAATTTTTAGGATCATTCCTTGTGAAGAAAATAATTAAATTTTAATCAAGAATTATTTGTTATTTTTATTAATTATTTCTTGAACCAAGCGAGATAAAAAAATTCTTTCTTCGCTATAATGCTTGGATTACTCCTAGAAGTATCCAGTTAAAGTTTCATCGAAATCGCTCCACGCATTCAAAAGATAAATTTATTTTTTGAGCAATAAATTCAAAGTCTCCGGATATGAACGTTTCAGCCAAAAATAAACGCATTTTGCACGCAAATTTCTGCGCTGTAACTACAGTTCTACCGATCCGATTTTAAAAAATGAACATTCATATTAACGCTTAGCTTCTATAAAGCTACATGGTGAACTCAGATAATTTTTAGGATCATTCCTTGTGAAGAAAATAATTAAATTTTAATCAAGAATTATTTGTTATTTTTATTAATTATTTCTTGAACCAAGCGAGATAAAAAAATTCTTTCTTCGCTATAATGCTTGGATTACTCCTAGAAGTATCCAGTTAAAGTTTCATCGAAATCGCTCCACGCATTCAAAAGATAAATTTATTTTTTGAGCAATAAATTCAAAGTCTCCGGATATGAACGTTTCAGCCAAAAATAAACGCATTTTGCACGCAAATTTCTGCGCTGTAACTACAGTTCTACCGATCCGATTTTAAAAAATGAACATTCATATTAACGCTTAGCTTCTATAAAGCTACATGGTGAACTCAGATAATTTTTAGGATCATTCCTTGTGAAGAAAATAATTAAATTTTAATCAAGAATTATTTGTTATTTTTATTAATTATTTCTTGAACCAAGCGAGATAAAAAAATTCTTTCTTCGCTATAATGCTTGGATTACTCCTAGAAGTATCCAGTTAAAGTTTCATCGAAATCGCTCCACGCATTCAAAAGATAAATTTATTTTTTGAGCAATAAATTCAAAGTCTCCGGATATGAACGTTTCAGCCAAAAATAAACGCATTTTGCACGCAAATTTCTGCGCTGTAACTACAGTTCTACCGATCCGATTTTAAAAAATGAACATTCATATTAACGCTTAGCTTCTATAAAGCTACATGGTGAACTCAGATAATTTTTAGGATCATTCCTTGTGAAGAAAATAATTAAATTTTAATCAAGAATTATTTGTTATTTTTATTAATTATTTCTTGAACCAAGCGAGATAAAAAAATTCTTTCTTCGCTATAATGCTTGGATTACTCCTAGAAGTATCCAGTTAAAGTTTCATCGAAATCGCTCCACGCATTCAAAAGATAAATTTATTTTTTGAGCAATAAATTCAAAGTCTCCGGATATGAACGTTTCAGCCAAAAATAAACGCATTTTGCACGCAAATTTCTGCGCTGTAACTACAGTTCTACCGATCCGATTTTAAAAAATGAACATTCATATTAACGCTTAGCTTCTATAAAGCTACATGGTGAACTCAGATAATTTTTAGGATCATTCCTTGTGAAGAAAATAATTAAATTTTAATCAAGAATTATTTGTTATTTTTATTAATTATTTCTTGAACCAAGCGAGATAAAAAAATTCTTTCTTCGCTATAATGCTTGGATTACTCCTAGAAGTATCCAGTTAAAGTTTCATCGAAATCGCTCCACGCATTCAAAAGATAAATTTATTTTTTGAGCAATAAATTCAAAGTCTCCGGATATGAACGTTTCAGCCAAAAATAAACGCATTTTGCACGCAAATTTCTGCGCTGTAACTACAGTTCTACCGATCCGATTTTAAAAAATGAACATTCATATTAACGCTTAGCTTCTATAAAGCTACATGGTGAACTCAGATAATTTTTAGGATCATTCCTTGTGAAGAAAATAATTAAATTTTAATCAAGAATTATTTGTTATTTTTATTAATTATTTCTTGAACCAAGCGAGATAAAAAAATTCTTTCTTCGCTATAATGCTTGGATTACTCCTAGAAGTATCCAGTTAAAGTTTCATCGAAATCGCTCCACGCATTCAAAAGATAAATTTATTTTTTGAGCAATAAATTCAAAGTCTCCGGATATGAACGTTTCAGCCAAAAATAAACGCATTTTGCACGCAAATTTCTGCGCTGTAACTACAGTTCTACCGATCCGATTTTAAAAAATGAACATTCATATTAACGCTTAGTTTCTATAAAGCTACATGGTGAACTCAGATAATTTTTAGGATCATTCCTTGTGAAGAAAATAATTAAATTTTAATCAAGAATTATTTGTTATTTTTATTAATTATTTCTTGAACCAAGCGAGATAAAAAAATTCTTTCTTCGCTATAATGCTTGGATTACTCCTAGAAGTATCCAGTTAAAGTTTCATCGAAATCGCTCCACGCATTCAAAAGATAAATTTATTTTTTGAGCAATAAATTCAAAGTCTCCGGATATGAACGTTTCAGCCAAAAATAAACGCATTTTGCACGCAAATTTCTGCGCTGTAACTACAGTTCTACCGATCCGATTTTAAAAAATGAACATTCATATTAACGCTTAGCTTCTATAAAGCTACATGGTGAACTCAGATAATTTTTAGGATCATTCCTTGTGAAGAAAATAATTAAATTTTAATCAAGAATTATTTGTTATTTTTATTAATTATTTCTTGAACCAAGCGAGATAAAAAAATTCTTTCTTCGCTATAATGCTTGGATTACTCCTAGAAGTATCCAGTTAAAGTTTCATCGAAATCGCTCCACGCATTCAAAAGATAAATTTATTTTTTGAGCAATAAATTCAAAGTCTCCGGATATGAACGTTTCAGCCAAAAATAAACGCATTTTGCACGCAAATTTCTGCGCTGTAACTACAGTTCTACCGATCCGATTTTAAAAAATGAACATTCATATTAACGCTTAGCTTCTATAAAGCTACATGGTGAACTCAGATAATTTTTAGGATCATTCCTTGTGAAGAAAATAATTAAATTTTAATCAAGAATTATTTGTTATTTTTATTAATTATTTCTTGAACCAAGCGAGATAAAAAAATTCTTTCTTCGCTATAATGCTTGGATTACTCCTAGAAGTATCCAGTTAAAGTTTCATCGAAATCGCTCCACGCATTCAAAAGATAAATTTATTTTTTGAGCAATAAATTCAAAGTCTCCGGATATGAACGTTTCAGCCAAAAATAAACGCATTTTGCACGCAAATTTCTGCGCTGTAACTACAGTTCTACCGATCCGATTTTAAAAAATGAACATTCATATTAACGCTTAGCTTCTATAAAGCTACATGGTGAACTCAGATAATTTTTAGGATCATTCCTTGTGAAGAAAATAATTAAATTTTAATCAAGAATTATTTGTTATTTTTATTAATTATTTCTTGAACCAAGCGAGATAAAAAAATTCTTTCTTCGCTATAATGCTTGGATTACTCCTAGAAGTATCCAGTTAAAGTTTCATCGAAATCGCTCCACGCATTCAAAAGATAAATTTATTTTTTGAGCAATAAATTCAAAGTCTCCGGATATGAACGTTTCAGCCAAAAATAAACGCATTTTGCACGCAAATTTCTGCGCTGTAACTACAGTTCTACCGATCCGATTTTAAAAAATGAACATTCATATTAACGCTTAGCTTCTATAAAGCTACATGGTGAACTCAGATAATTTTTAGGATCATTCCTTGTGAAGAAAATAATTAAATTTTAATCAAGAATTATTTGTTATTTTTATTAATTATTTCTTGAACCAAGCGAGATAAAAAAATTCTTTCTTCGCTATAATGCTTGGATTACTCCTAGAAGTATCCAGTTAAAGTTTCATCGAAATCGCTCCACGCATTCAAAAGATAAATTTATTTTTTGAGCAATAAATTCAAAGTCTCCGGATATGAACGTTTCAGCCAAAAATAAACGCATTTTGCACGCAAATTTCTGCGCTGTAACTACAGTTCTACCGATCCGATTTTAAAAAATGAACATTCATATTAACGCTTAGCTTCTATAAAGCTACATGGTGAACTCAGATAATTTTTAGGATCATTCCTTGTGAAGAAAATAATTAAATTTTAATCAAGAATTATTTGTTATTTTTATTAATTATTTCTTGAACCAAGCGAGATAAAAAAATTCTTTCTTCGCTATAATGCTTGGATTACTCCTAGAAGTATCCAGTTAAAGTTTCATCGAAATCGCTCCACGCATTCAAAAGATAAATTTATTTTTTGAGCAATAAATTCAAAGTCTCCGGATATGAACGTTTCAGCCAAAAATAAACGCATTTTGCACGCAAATTTCTGCGCTGTAACTACAGTTCTACCGATCCGATTTTAAAAAATGAACATTCATATTAACGCTTAGCTTCTATAAAGCTACATGGTGAACTCAGATAATTTTTAGGATCATTCCTTGTGAAGAAAATAATTAAATTTTAATCAAGAATTATTTGTTATTTTTATTAATTATTTCTTGAACCAAGCGAGATAAAAAAATTCTTTCTTCGCTATAATGCTTGGATTACTCCTAGAAGTATCCAGTTAAAGTTTCATCGAAATCGCTCCACGCATTCAAAAGATAAATTTATTTTTTGAGCAATAAATTCAAAGTCTCCGGATATGAACGTTTCAGCCAAAAATAAACGCATTTTGCACGCAAATTTCTGCGCTGTAACTACAGTTCTACCGATCCGATTTTAAAAAATGAACATTCATATTAACGCTTAGCTTCTATAAAGCTACATGGTGAACTCAGATAATTTTTAGGATCATTCCTTGTGAAGAAAATAATTAAATTTTAATCAAGAATTATTTGTTATTTTTATTAATTATTTCTTGAACCAAGCGAGATAAAAAAATTCTTTCTTCGCTATAATGCTTGGATTACTCCTAGAAGTATCCAGTTAAAGTTTCATCGAAATCGCTCCACGCATTCAAAAGATAAATTTATTTTTTGAGCAATAAATTCAAAGTCTCCGGATATGAACGTTTCAGCCAAAAATAAACGCATTTTGCACGCAAATTTCTGCGCTGTAACTACAGTTCTACCGATCCGATTTTAAAAAATGAACATTCATATTAACGCTTAGCTTCTATAAAGCTACATGGTGAACTCAGATAATTTTTAGGATCATTCCTTGTGAAGAAAATAATTAAATTTTAATCAAGAATTATTTGTTATTTTTATTAATTATTTCTTGAACCAAGCGAGATAAAAAAATTCTTTCTTCGCTATAATGCTTGGATTACTCCTAGAAGTATCCAGTTAAAGTTTCATCGAAATCGCTCCACGCATTCAAAAGATAAATTTATTTTTTGAGCAATAAATTCAAAGTCTCCGGATATGAACGTTTCAGCCAAAAATAAACGCATTTTGCACGCAAATTTCTGCGCTGTAACTACAGTTCTACCGATCCGATTTTAAAAAATGAACATTCATATTAACGCTTAGCTTCTATAAAGCTACATGGTGAACTCAGATAATTTTTAGGATCATTCCTTGTGAAGAAAATAATTAAATTTTAATCAAGAATTATTTGTTATTTTTATTAATTATTTCTTGAACCAAGCGAGATAAAAAAATTCTTTCTTCGCTATAATGCTTGGATTACTCCTAGAAGTATCCAGTTAAAGTTTCATCGAAATCGCTCCACGCATTCAAAAGATAAATTTATTTTTTGAGCAATAAATTCAAAGTCTCCGGATATGAACGTTTCAGCCAAAAATAAACGCATTTTGCACGCAAATTTCTGCGCTGTAACTACAGTTCTACCGATCCGATTTTAAAAAATGAACATTCATATTAACGCTTAGCTTCTATAAAGCTACATGGTGAACTCAGATAATTTTTAGGATCATTCCTTGTGAAGAAAATAATTAAATTTTAATCAAGAATTATTTGTTATTTTTATTAATTATTTCTTGAACCAAGCGAGATAAAAAAATTCTTTCTTCGCTATAATGCTTGGATTACTCCTAGAAGTATCCAGTTAAAGTTTCATCGAAATCGCTCCACGCATTCAAAAGATAAATTTATTTTTTGAGCAATAAATTCAAAGTCTCCGGATATGAACGTTTCAGCCAAAAATAAACGCATTTTGCACGCAAATTTCTGCGCTGTAACTACAGTTCTACCGATCCGATTTTAAAAAATGAACATTCATATTAACGCTTAGCTTCTATAAAGCTACATGGTGAACTCAGATAATTTTTAGGATCATTCCTTGTGAAGAAAATAATTAAATTTTAATCAAGAATTATTTGTTATTTTTATTAATTATTTCTTGAACCAAGCGAGATAAAAAAATTCTTTCTTCGCTATAATGCTTGGATTACTCCTAGAAGTATCCAGTTAAAGTTTCATCGAAATCGCTCCACGCATTCAAAAGATAAATTTATTTTTTGAGCAATAAATTCAAAGTCTCCGGATATGAACGTTTCAGCCAAAAATAAACGCATTTTGCACGCAAATTTCTGCGCTGTAACTACAGTTCTACCGATCCGATTTTAAAAAATGAACATTCATATTAACGCTTAGCTTCTATAAAGCTACATGGTGAACTCAGATAATTTTTAGGATCATTCCTTGTGAAGAAAATAATTAAATTTTAATCAAGAATTATTTGTTATTTTTATTAATTATTTCTTGAACCAAGCGAGATAAAAAAATTCTTTCTTCGCTATAATGCTTGGATTACTCCTAGAAGTATCCAGTTAAAGTTTCATCGAAATCGCTCCACGCATTCAAAAGATAAATTTATTTTTTGAGCAATAAATTCAAAGTCTCCGGATATGAACGTTTCAGCCAAAAATAAACGCATTTTGCACGCAAATTTCTGCGCTGTAACTACAGTTCCACCGATCCGATTTTAAAAATGAACATTCATATTAACGCTTAGCTTCTATAAAGCTACATGGTGAACTCAGATAATTTTTAGGATCATTCCTTGTGAAGAAAATAATTAAATTTTAATCAAGAATTATTTGTTATTTTTATTCAATTATTTCTTGAACCAAGCGAGATAAAAAAATTCTTTCTCCGCTATAATGCTTGGATTACTCCTAGAAGTATCCAGTTAAAGTTTCATCGAAATCGCTCCACGCATTCAAAAGATAAATTTATTTTTTGAGCAATAAATTCAAAGTCTCCGGATATGAACGTTTCAGCCAAAAATAAACGCATTTTGCACGCAAATTTCTGCGCTGTAACTACAGTTCTACCGATCCGATTTTAAAAAATGAACATTCATATTAACGCTTAGCTTCTATAAAGCTACATGGTGAACTCAGATAATTTTTAGGATCATTCCTTGTGAAGAAAATAATTAAATTTTAATCAAGAATTATTTGTTATTTTTATTAATTATTTCTTGAACCAAGCGAGATAAAAAAATTCTTTCTTCGCTATAATGCTTGGATTACTCCTAGAAGTATCCAGTTAAAGTTTCATCGAAATCGCTCCACGCATTCAAAAGATAAATTTATTTTTTGAGCAATAAATTCAAAGTCTCCGGATATGAACGTTTCAGCCAAAAATAAACGCATTTTGCACGCAAATTTCTGCGCTGTAACTACAGTTCTACCGATCCGATTTTAAAAAATGAACATTCATATTAACGCTTAGCTTCTATAAAGCTACATGGTGAACTCAGATAATTTTTAGGATCATTCCTTGTGAAGAAAATAATTAAATTTTAATCAAGAATTATTTGTTATTTTTATTAATTATTTCTTGAACCAAGCGAGATAAAAAAATTCTTTCTTCGCTATAATGCTTGGATTACTCCTAGAAGTATCCAGTTAAAGTTTCATCGAAATCGCTCCACGCATTCAAAAGATAAATTTATTTTTTGAGCAATAAATTCAAAGTCTCCGGATATGAACGTTTCAGCCAAAAATAAACGCATTTTGCACGCAAATTTCTGCGCTGTAACTACAGTTCTACCGATCCGATTTTAAAAAATGAACATTCATATTAACGCTTAGCTTCTATAAAGCTACATGGTGAACTCAGATAATTTTTAGGATCATTCCTTGTGAAGAAAATAATTAAATTTTAATCAAGAATTATTTGTTATTTTTATTAATTATTTCTTGCACCAAGCGAGATAAAAAAATTCTTTCTTCGCTATAATGCTTGGATTACTCCTAGAAGTATCCAGTTAAAGTTTCATCGAAATCGCTCCACGCATTCAAAAGATAAATTTATTTTTTGAGCAATAAATTCAAAGTCTCCGGATATGAACGTTTCAGCCAAAAATAAACGCATTTTGCACGCAAATTTCTGCGCTGTAACTACAGTTCTACCGATCCGATTTTAAAAAATGAACATTCATATTAACGCTTAGCTTCTATAAAGCTACATGGTGAACTCAGATAATTTTTAGGATCATTCCTTGTGAAGAAAATAATTAAATTTTAATCAAGAATTATTTGTTATTTTTATTAATTATTTCTTGAACCAAGCGAGATAAAAAAATTCTTTCTTCGCTATAATGCTTGGATTACTCCTAGAAGTATCCAGTTAAAGTTTCATCGAAATCGCTCCACGCATTCAAAAGATAAATTTATTTTTTGAGCAATAAATTCAAAGTCTCCGGATATGAACGTTTCAGCCAAAAATAAACGCATTTTGCACGCAAATTTCTGCGCTGTAACTACAGTTCTACCGATCCGATTTTAAAAAATGAACATTCATATTAACGCTTAGCTTCTATAAAGCTACATGGTGAACTCAGATAATTTTTAGGATCATTCCTTGTGAAGAAAATAATTAAATTTTAATCAAGAATTATTTGTTATTTTTATTAATTATTTCTTGAACCAAGCGAGATAAAAAAATTCTTTCTTCGCTATAATGCTTGGATTACTCCTAGAAGTATCCAGTTAAAGTTTCATCGAAATCGCTCCACGCATTCAAAAGATAAATTTATTTTTTGAGCAATAAATTCAAAGTCTCCGGATATGAACGTTTCAGCCAAAAATAAACGCATTTTGCACGCAAATTTCTGCGCTGTAACTACAGTTCTACCGATCCGATTTTAAAAAATGAACATTCATATTAACGCTTAGCTTCTATAAAGCTACATGGTGAACTCAGATAATTTTTAGGATCATTCCTTGTGAAGAAAATAATTAAATTTTAATCAAGAATTATTTGTTATTTTTATTAATTATTTCTTGAACCAAGCGAGATAAAAAAATTCTTTCTTCGCTATAATGCTTGGATTACTCCTAGAAGTATCCAGTTAAAGTTTCATCGAAATCGCTCCACGCATTCAAAAGATAAATTTATTTTTTGAGCAATAAATTCAAAGTCTCCGGATATGAACGTTTCAGCCAAAAATAAACGCATTTTGCACGCAAATTTCTGCGCTGTAACTACAGTTCTACCGATCCGATTTTAAAAAATGAACATTCATATTAACGCTTAGCTTCAATAAAGCTACATGGTGAACTCAGATAATTTTTAGGATCATTCCTTGTGAAGAAAATAATTAAATTTTAATCAAGAATTATTTGTTATTTTTATTAATTATTTCTTGAACCAAGCGAGATAAAAAAATTCTTTCTTCGCTATAATGCTTGGATTACTCCTAGAAGTATCCAGTTAAAGTTTCATCGAAATCGCTCCACGCATTCAAAAGATAAATTTATTTTTTGAGCAATAAATTCAAAGTCTCCGGATATGAACGTTTCAGCCAAAAATAAACGCATTTTGCACGCAAATTTCTGCGCTGTAACTACAGTTCTACCGATCCGATTTTAAAAAATGAACATTCATATTAACGCTTAGCTTCTATAAAGCTACATGGTGAACTCAGATAATTTTTAGGATCATTCCTTGTGAAGAAAATAATTAAATTTTAATCAAGAATTATTTGTTATTTTTATTAATTATTTCTTGAACCAAGCGAGATAAAAAAATTCTTTCTTCGCTATAATGCTTGGATTACTCCTAGAAGTATCCAGTTAAAGTTTCATCGAAATCGCTCCACGCATTCAAAAGATAAATTTATTTTTTGAGCAATAAATTCAAAGTCTCCGGATATGAACGTTTCAGCCAAAAATAAACGCATTTTGCACGCAAATTTCTGCGCTGTAACTACAGTTCTACCGATCCGATTTTAAAAAATGAACATTCATATTAACGCTTAGCTTCTATAAAGCTACATGGTGAACTCAGATAATTTTTAGGATCATTCCTTGTGAAGAAAATAATTAAATTTTAATCAAGAATTATTTGTTATTTTTATTAATTATTTCTTGAACCAAGCGAGATAAAAAAATTCTTTCTTCGCTATAATGCTTGGATTACTCCTAGAAGTATCCAGTTAAAGTTTCATCGAAATCGCTCCACGCATTCAAAAGATAAATTTATTTTTTGAGCAATAAATTCAAAGTCTCCGGATATGAACGTTTCAGCCAAAAATAAACGCATTTTGCGCAAATTTCTGCGCTGTAACTACAGTTCTACCGATCCGATTTTAAAAAATGAACATTCATATTAACGCTTAGCTTCTATAAAGCTACATGGTGAACTCAGATAATTTTTAGGATCATTCCTTGTGAAGAAAATAATTAAATTTTAATCAAGAATTATTTGTTATTTTTATTAATTATTTCTTGAACCAAGCGAGATAAAAAAATTCTTTCTTCGCTATAATGCTTGGATTACTCCTAGAAGTATCCAGTTAAAGTTTCATCGAAATCGCTCCACGCATTCAAAAGATAAATTTATTTTTTGAGCAATAAATTCAAAGTCTCCGGATATGAACGTTTCAGCCAAAAATAAACGCATTTTGCACGCAAATTTCTGCGCTGTAACTACAGTTCTACCGATCCGATTTTAAAAAATGAACATTCATATTAACGCTTAGCTTCTATAAAGCTACATGGTGAACTCAGATAATTTTTAGGATCATTCCTTGTGAAGAAAATAATTAAATTTTAATCAAGAATTATTTGTTATTTTTATTAATTATTTCTTGAACCAAGCGAGATAAAAAAATTCTTTCTTCGCTATAATGCTTGGATTACTCCTAGAAGTATCCAGTTAAAGTTTCATCGAAATCGCTCCACGCATTCAAAAGATAAATTTATTTTTTGAGCAATAAATTCAAAGTCTCCGGATATGAACGTTTCAGCCAAAAATAAACGCATTTTGCACGCAAATTTCTGCGCTGTAACTACAGTTCTACCGATCCGATTTTAAAAAATGAACATTCATATTAACGCTTAGCTTCTGAAAAAGCTACATGGTGAACTCAGATAATTTTTAGGATCATTCCTTGTGAAGAAAATAATTAAATTTTAATCAAGAATTATTTGTTATTTTTATTAATTATTTCTTGAACCAAGCGAGATAAAAAAATTCTTTCTTCGCTATAATGCTTGGATTACTCCTAGAAGTATCCAGTTAAAGTTTCATCGAAATCGCTCCACGCATTCAAAAGATAAATTTATTTTTTGAGCAATAAATTCAAAGTCTCCGGATATGAACGTTTCAGCCAAAAATAAACGCATTTTGCACGCAAATTTCTGCGCTGTAACTACAGTTCTACCGATCCGATTTTAAAAAATGAACATTCATATTAACGCTTAGCTTCTATAAAGCTACATGGTGAACTCAGATAATTTTTAGGATCATTCTTTGTGAAGAAAATAATTAAATTTTAATCAAGAATTATTTGTTATGTTTATTAATTATTTCTTGAACCAAGCGAGATAAAAAAATTCTTTCTTCGCTATAATGCTTGGATTACTCCTAGAAGTATCCAGTTAAAGTTTCATCGAAATCGCTCCACGCATTCAAAAGATAAATTTATTTTTTGAGCAATAAATTCAAAGTCTCCGGATATGAACGTTTCAGCCAAAAATAAACGCATTTTGCACGCAAATTAATGCGCTGTAACTACAGTTCTACCGATCCGATTTTAAAAAATGAACATTCATATTAACGCTTAGCTTCTATAAAGCTACATGGTGAACTCAGATAATTTTTAGGATCATTCCTTGTGAAGAAAATAATTAAATTTTAATCAAGAATTATTTGTTATTTTTATTAATTATTTCTTGAACCAAGCGAGATAAAAAAATTCTTTCTTCGCTATAATGCTTGGATTACTCCTAGAAGTATCCAGTTAAAGTTTCATCGAAATCGCTCCATGCATTCAAAAGATAAATTTATTTTTTGAGCAATAAATTCAAAGTCTCCGGATATGAACGTTTCAGCCAAAAATAAACGCATTTTGCACGCAAATTTCTGCGCTGTAACTACAGTTATACCGATCCGATTTTAAAAAATGAACATTCATATTAACGCTTAGCTTCTATAAAGCTACATGGTGAACTCAGATAATTTTTAGGATCATTCCTTGTGAAGAAAATAATTAAATTTTAATCAAGAATTATTTGTTATTTTTATTAATTATTTCTTGAACCAAGCGAGATAAAAAAATTCTTTCTTCGCTATAATGCTTGGATTACTCCTAGAAGTATCCAGTTAAAGTTTCATCGAAATCGCTCCACGCATTCAAAAGATAAATTTATTTTTTGAGCAATAAATTCAAAGTCTCCGGATATGAACGTTTCAGCCAAAAATAAACGCATTTTGCACGCAAATTTCTGCGCTGTAACTACAGTTCTACCGATCCGATTTTAAAAAATGAACATTCATATTAACGCTTAGCTTCTATAAAGCTACATGGTGAACTCAGATAATTTTTAGGATCATTCCTTGTGAAGAAAATAATTAAATTTTAATCAAGAATTATTTGTTATTTTTATTAATTATTTCTTGAACCAAGCGAGATAAAAAAATTCTTTCTTCGCTATAATGCTTGGATTACTCCTAGAAGTATCCAGTTAAAGTTTCATCGAAATCGCTCCACGCATTCAAAAGATAAATTTATTTTTTGAGCAATAAATTCAAAGTCTCCGGATATGAACGTTTCAGCCAAAAATAAACGCATTTTGCACGCAAATTTCTGCGCTGTAACTACAGTTCTACCGATCCGATTTTAAAAAATGAACATTCATATTAACGCTTAGCTTCTATAAAGCTACATGGTGAACTCAGATAATTTTTAGGATCATTCCTTGTGAAGAAAATAATTAAATTTTAATCAAGAATTATTTGTTATTTTTATTAATTATTTCTTGAACCAAGCGAGATAAAAAAATTCTTTCTTCGCTATAATGCTTGGATTACTCCTAGAAGTATCCAGTTAAAGTTTCATCGAAATCGCTCCACGCATTCAAAAGATAAATTTATTTTTTGAGCAATAAATTCAAAGTCTCCGGATATGAACGTTTCAGCCAAAAATAAACGCATTTTGCACGCAAATTTCTGCGCTGTAACTACAGTTCTACCGATCCGATTTTAAAAAATGAACATTCATATTAACGCTTAGCTTCTATAAAGCTACATGGTGAACTCAGATAATTTTTAGGATCATTCCTTGTGAAGAAAATAATTAAATTTTAATCAAGAATTATTTGTTATTTTTATTAATTATTTCTTGAACCAAGCGAGATAAAAAAATTCTTTCTTCGCTATAATGCTTGGATTACTCCTAGAAGTATCCAGTTAAAGTTTCATCGAAATCGCTCCACGCATTCAAAAGATAAATTTATTTTTTGAGCAATAAATTCAAAGTCTCCGGATATGAACGTTTCAGCCAAAAATAAACGCATTTTGCACGCAAATTTCTGCGCTGTAACTACAGTTCTACCGATCCGATTTTAAAAAATGAACATTCATATTAACGCTTAGCTTCTATAAAGCTACATGGTGAACTCAGATAATTTTTAGGATCATTCCTTGTGAAGAAAATAATTAAATTTTAATCAAGAATTATTTGTTATTTTTATTAATTATTTCTTGAACCAAGCGAGATAAAAAAATTCTTTCTTCGCTATAATGCTTGGATTACTCCTAGAAGTATCCAGTTAAAGTTTCATCGAAATCGCTCCACGCATTCAAAAGATAAATTTATTTTTTGAGCAATAAATTCAAAGTCTCCGGATATGAACGTTTCAGCCAAAAATAAACGCATTTTGCACGCAAATTTCTGCGCTGTAACTACAGTTCTACCGATCCGATTTTAAAAAATGAACATTCATATTAACGCTTAGCTTCTATAAAGCTACATGGTGAACTCAGATAATTTTTAGGATCATTCCTTGTGAAGAAAATAATTAAATTTTAATCAAGAATTATTTGTTATTTTTATTAATTATTTCTTGAACCAAGCGAGATAAAAAAATTCTTTCTTCGCTATAATGCTTGGATTACTCCTAGAAGTATCCAGTTAAAGTTTCATCGAAATCGCTCCACGCATTCAAAAGATAAATTTATTTTTTGAGCAATAAATTCAAAGTCTCCGGATATGAACGTTTCAGCCAAAAATAAACGCATTTTGCACGCAAATTTCTGCGCTGTAACTACAGTTCTACCGATCCGATTTTAAAAAATGAACATTCATATTAACGCTTAGCTTCTATAAAGCTACATGGTGAACTCAGATAATTTTTAGGATCATTCCTTGTGAAGAAAATAATTAAATTTTAATCAAGAATTATTTGTTATTTTTATTAATTATTTCTTGAACCAAGCGAGATAAAAAAATTCTTTCTTCGCTATAATGCTTGGATTACTCCTAGAAGTATCCAGTTAAAGTTTCATCGAAATCGCTCCACGCATTCAAAAGATAAATTTATTTTTTGAGCAATAAATTCAAAGTCTCCGGATATGAACGTTTCAGCCAAAAATAAACGCATTTTGCACGCAAATTTCTGCGCTGTAACTACAGTTCTACCGATCCGATTTTAAAAAATGAACATTCATATTAACGCTTAGCTTCTATAAAGCTACATGGTGAACTCAGATAATTTTTAGGATCATTCCTTGTGAAGAAAATAATTAAATTTTAATCAAGAATTATTTGTTATTTTTATTAATTATTTCTTGAACCAAGCGAGATAAAAAAATTCTTTCTTCGCTATAATGCTTGGATTACTCCTAGAAGTATCCAGTTAAAGTTTCATCGAAATCGCTCCACGCATTCAAAAGATAAATTTATTTTTTGAGCAATAAATTCAAAGTCTCCGGATATGAACGTTTCAGCCAAAAATAAACGCATTTTGCACGCAAATTTCTGCGCTGTAACTACAGTTCTACCGATCCGATTTTAAAAAATGAACATTCATATTAACGCTTAGCTTCTATAAAGCTACATGGTGAACTCAGATAATTTTTAGGATCATTCCTTGTGAAGAAAATAATTAAATTTTAATCAAGAATTATTTGTTATTTTTATTAATTATTTCTTGAACCAAGCGAGATAAAAAAATTCTTTCTTCGCTATAATGCTTGGATTACTCCTAGAAGTATCCAGTTAAAGTTTCATCGAAATCGCTCCACGCATTCAAAAGATAAATTTATTTTTTGAGCAATAAATTCAAAGTCTCCGGATATGAACGTTTCAGCCAAAAATAAACGCATTTTGCACGCAAATTTCTGCGCTGTAACTACAGTTCTACCGATCCGATTTTAAAAAATGAACATTCATATTAACGCTTAGCTTCTATAAAGCTACATGGTGAACTCAGATAATTTTTAGGATCATTCCTTGTGAAGAAAATAATTAAATTTTAATCAAGAATTATTTGTTATTTTTATTAATTATTTCTTGAACCAAGCGAGATAAAAAAATTCTTTCTTCGCTATAATGCTTGGATTACTCCTAGAAGTATCCAGTTAAAGTTTCATCGAAATCGCTCCACGCATTCAAAAGATAAATTTATTTTTTGAGCAATAAATTCAAAGTCTCCGGATATGAACGTTTCAGCCAAAAATAAACGCATTTTGCACGCAAATTTCTGCGCTGTAACTACAGTTCTACCGATCCGATTTTAAAAAATGAACATTCATATTAACGCTTAGCTTCTATAAAGCTACATGGTGAACTCAGATAATTTTTAGGATCATTCCTTGTGAAGAAAATAATTAAATTTTAATCAAGAATTATTTGTTATTTTTATTAATTATTTCTTGAACCAAGCGAGATAAAAAAATTCTTTCTTCGCTATAATGCTTGGATTACTCCTAGAAGTATCCAGTTAAAGTTTCATCGAAATCGCTCCACGCATTCAAAAGATAAATTTATTTTTTGAGCAATAAATTCAAAGTCTCCGGATATGAACGTTTCAGCCAAAAATAAACGCATTTTGCACGCAAATTTCTGCGCTGTAACTACAGTTCTACCGATCCGATTTTAAAAAATGAACTTTAAAAAATGAACATTCATATTAACGCTTAGCTTCTATAAAGCTACATGGTGAACTCAGATAATTTTTAGGATCATTCCTTGTGAAGAAAATAATTAAATTTTAATCAAGAATTATTTGTTATTTTTATTAATTATTTCTTGAACCAAGCGAGATAAAAAAATTCTTTCTTCGCTATAATGCTTGGATTACTCCTAGAAGTATCCAGTTAAAGTTTCATCGAAATCGCTCCACGCATTCAAAAGATAAATTTATTTTTTGAGCAATAAATTCAAAGTCTCCGGATATGAACGTTTCAGCCAAAAATAAACGCATTTTGCACGCAAATTTCTGCGCTGTAACTACAGTTCTACCGATCCGATTTTAAAAAATGAACATTCATATTAACGCTTAGCTTCTATAAAGCTACATGGTGAACTCAGATAATTTTTAGGATCATTCCTTGTGAAGAAAATAATTAAATTTTAATCAAGAATTATTTGTTATTTTTATTAATTATTTCTTGAACCAAGCGAGATAAAAAAATTCTTTCTTCGCTATAATGCTTGGATTACTCCTAGAAGTATCCAGTTAAAGTTTCATCGAAATCGCTCCACGCATTCAAAAGATAAATTTATTTTTTGAGCAATAAATTCAAAGTCTCCGGATATGAACGTTTCAGCCAAAAATAAACGCATTTTGCACGCAAATTTCTGCGCTGTAACTACAGTTCTACCGATCCGATTTTAAAAAATGAACATTCATATTAACGCTTAGCTTCTATAAAGCTACATGGTGAACTCAGATAATTTTTAGGATCATTCCTTGTGAAGAAAATAATTAAATTTTAATCAAGAATTATTTGTTATTTTTATTAATTATTTCTTGAACCAAGCGAGATAAAAAAATTCTTTCTTCGCTATAATGCTTGGATTACTCCTAGAAGTATCCAGTTAAAGTTTCATCGAAATCGCTCCACGCATTCAAAAGATAAATTTATTTTTTGAGCAATAAATTCAAAGTCTCCGGATATGAACGTTTCAGCCAAAAATAAACGCATTTTGCACGCAAATTTCTGCGCTGTAACTACAGTTCTACCGATCCGATTTTAAAAAGTGAACATTCATATTAACGCTTAGCTTCTATAAAGCTACATGGTGAACTCAGATAATTTTTAGGATCATTCCTTGTGAAGAAAATAATTAAATTTTAATCAAGAATTATTTGTTATTTTTATTAATTATTTCTTGAACCAAGCGAGATAAAAAAATTCTTTCTTCGCTATAATGCTTGGATTACTCCTAGAAGTATCCAGTTAAAGTTTCATCGAAATCGCTCCACGCATTCAAAAGATAAATTTATTTTTTGAGCAATAAATTCAAAGTCTCCGGATATGAACGTTTCAGCCAAAAATAAACGCATTTTGCACGCAAATTTCTGCGCTGTAACTACAGTTCTACCGATCCGATTTTAAAAAATGAACATTCATATTAACGCTTAGCTTCTATAAAGCTACATGGTGAACTCAGATAATTTTTAGGATCATTCCTTGTGAAGAAAATAATTAAATTTTAATCAAGAATTATTTGTTATTTTTATTAATTATTTCTTGAACCAAGCGAGATAAAAAAATTCTTTCTTCGCTATAATGCTTGGATTACTCCTAGAAGTATCCAGTTAAAGTTTCATCGAAATCGCTCCACGCATTCAAAAGATAAATTTATTTTTTGAGCAATAAATTCAAAGTCTCCGGATATGAACGTTTCAGCCAAAAATAAACGCATTTTGCACGCAAATTTCTGCGCTGTAACTACAGTTCTACCGATCCGATTTTAAAAAATGAACATTCATATTAACGCTTAGCTTCTGGTGAACTCAGATAATTTTTAGGATCATTCCTTGTGAAGAAAATAATTAAATTTTAATCAAGAATTATTTGTTATTTTTATTAATTATTTCTTGAACCAAGCGAGATAAAAAAATTCTTTCTTCGCTATAATGCTTGGATTACTCCTAGAAGTATCCAGTTAAAGTTTCATCGAAATCGCTCCACGCATTCAAAAGATAAATTTATTTTTTGAGCAATAAATTCAAAGTCTCCGGATATGAACGTTTCAGCCAAAAATAAACGCATTTTGCACGCAAATTTCTGCGCTGTAACTACAGTTCTACCGATCCGATTTTAAAAAATGAACATTCATATTAACGCTTAGCTTCTATAAAGCTACATGGTGAACTCAGATAATTTTTAGGATCATTCCTTGTGAAGAAAATAATTAAATTTTAATCAAGAATTATTTGTTATTTTTATTAATTATTTCTTGAACCAAGCGAGATAAAAAAATTCTTTCTTCGCTATAATGCTTGGATTACTCCTAGAAGTATCCAGTTAAAGTTTCATCGAAATCGCTCCACGCATTCAAAAGATAAATTTATTTTTTGAGCAATAAATTCAAAGTCTCCGGATATGAACGTTTCAGCCAAAAATAAACGCATTTTGCACGCAAATTTCTGCGCTGTAACTACAGTTCTACCGATCCGATTTTAAAAAATGAACATTCATATTAACGCTTAGCTTCTATAAAGCTACATGGTGAACTCAGATAATTTTTAGGATCATTCCTTGTGAAGAAAATAATTAAATTTTAATCAAGAATTATTTGTTATTTTTATTAATTATTTCTTGAACCAAGCGAGATAAAAAAATTCTTTCTTCGCTATAATGCTTGGATTACTCCTAGAAGTATCCAGTTAAAGTTTCATCGAAATCGCTCCACGCATTCAAAAGATAAATTTATTTTTTGAGCAATAAATTCAAAGTCTCCGGATATGAACGTTTCAGCCAAAAATAAACGCATTTTGCACGCAAATTTCTGCGCTGTAACTACAGTTCTACCGATCCGATTTTAAAAAATGAACATTGATATTAACGCTTAGCTCCTATAAAGCTACATGGTGAACTCAGATAATTTTTAGGATCATTCCTTGTGAAGAAAATAATTAAATTTTAATCAAGAATTATTTGTTATTTTTATTAATTATTTCTTGAACCAAGCGAGATAAAAAAATTCTTTCTTCGCTATAATGCTTGGATTACTCCTAGAAGTATCCAGTTAAAGTTTCATCGAAATCGCTCCACGCATTCAAAAGATAAATTTATTTTTTGAGCAATAAATTCAAAGTCTCCGGATATGAACGTTTCAGCCAAAAATAAACGCATTTTGCACGCAAATTTCTGCGCTGTAACTACAGTTCTACCGATCCGATTTTAAAAAATGAACATTCATATTAACGCTTAGCTTCTATAAAGCTACATGGTGAACTCAGATAATTTTTAGGATCATTCCTTGTGAAGAAAATAATTAAATTTTAATCAAGAATTATTTGTTATTTTTATTAATTATTTCTTGAACCAAGCGAGATAAAAAAATTCTTTCTTCGCTATAATGCTTGGATTACTCCTAGAAGTATCCAGTTAAAGTTTCATCGAAATCGCTCCACGCATTCAAAAGATAAATTTATTTTTTGAGCAATAAATTCAAAGTCTCCGGATATGAACGTTTCAGCCAAAAATAAACGCATTTTGCACGCAAATTTCTGCGCTGTAACTACAGTTCTACCTATCCGATTTTAAAAAATGAACATTCATATTAACGCTTAGCTTCTATAAAGCTACATGGTGAACTCAGATAATTTTTAGGATCATTCCTTGTGAAGAAAATAATTAATTTTTAATCAAGAATTATTTGTTATTTTTATTAATTATTTCTTGAACCAAGCGAAATAAAAAAATTATTTCTTCGCTATAATGCTTGGATTACTCCTAGAAGTATCCAGTTAAAGTTTCATCGAAATCGCTCCACGCATTCAAAAGATAAATTTATTTTTTGAGCAATAAATTCAAAGTCTCCGGATATGAACGTTTCAGCCAAAAATAAACGCATTTTGCACGCAAATTTCTGCGCTGTAACTACAGTTCTACCGATCCGATTTTAAAAAATGAACATTGATATTAACGCTTAGCTCCTATAAAGCTACATGGTGAACTCAGATAATTTTTAGGATCATTCCTTGTGAAGAAAATAATTAAATTTTAATCAAGAATTATTTGTTATTTTTATTAATTATTTCTTGAACCAAGCGAGATAAAAAAATTCTTTCTTCGCTATAATGCTTGGATTACTCCTAGAAATATCCAGTTAAAGTTTCATCGAAATCGCTCCACGCATTCAAAAGATAAATTTATTTTTTGAGCAATAAATTCAAAGTCTCCGGATATGAACGTTTCAGCCAAAAATAAACGCATTTTGCACGCAAATTTCTGCGCTGTAACTACAGTTCTACCGATCCGATTTTAAAAAATGAACATTCATATTAACGCTTAGCTTCTATAAAGCTACATGGTGAACTCAGATAATTTTTAGGATCATTCCTTGTGAAGAAAATAATTAAATTTTAATCAAGAATTATTTGTTATTTTTATTAATTATTTCTTGAACCAAGCGAGATAAAAAAATTCTTTCTTCGCTATAATGCTTGGATTACTCCTAGAAGTATCCAGTTAAAGTTTCATCGAAATCGCTCCACGCATTCAAAAGATAAATTTATTTTTTGAGCAATAAATTCAAAGTCTCCGGATATGAACGTTTCAGCCAAAAATAAACGCATTTTGCACGCAAATTTCTGCGCTGTAACTACAGTTCTACCGATCCGATTTTAAAAAATGAACATTCATATTAACGCTTAGCTTCTATAAAGCTACATGGTGAACTCAGATAATTTTTAGGATCATTCCTTGTGAAGAAAATAATTAAATTTTAATCAAGAATTATTTGTTATTTTTATTAATTATTTCTTGAACCAAGCGAGATAAAAAAATTCTTTCTTCGCTATAATGCTTGGATTACTCCTAGAAGTATCCAGTTAAAGTTTCATCGAAATCGCTCCACGCATTCAAAAGATAAATTTATTTTTTGAGCAATAAATTCAAAGTCTCCGGATATGAACGTTTCAGCCAAAAATAAACGCATTTTGCACGCAAATTTCTGCGCTGTAACTACAGTTCTACCGATCCGATTTTAAAAAATGAACATTCATATTAACGCTTAGCTTCTATAAAGCTACATGGTGAACTCAGATAATTTTTAGGATCATTCCTTGTGAAGAAAATAATTAAATTTTAATCAAGAATTATTTGTTATTTTTATTAATTATTTCTTGAACCAAGCGAGATAAAAAAATTCTTTCTTCGCTATAATGCTTGGATTACTCCTAGAAGTATCCAGTTAAAGTTTCATCGAAATCGCTCCACGCATTCAAAAGATAAATTTATTTTTTGAGCAATAAATTCAAAGTCTCCGGATATGAACGTTTCAGCCAAAAATAAACGCATTTTGCACGCAAATTTCTGCGCTGTAACTACAGTTCTACCGATCCGATTTTAAAAAATGAACATTCATATTAACGCTTAGCTTCTATAAAGCTACATGGTGAACTCAGATAATTTTTAGGATCATTCCTTGTGAAGAAAATAATTAAATTTTAATCAAGAATTATTTGTTATTTTTATTAATTATTTCTTGAACCAAGCGAGATAAAAAAATTCTTTCTTCGCTATAATGCTTGGATTACTCCTAGAAGTATCCAGTTAAAGTTTCATCGAAATCGCTCCACGCATTCAAAAGATAAATTTATTTTTTGAGCAATAAATTCAAAGTCTCCGGATATGAACGTTTCAGCCAAAAATAAACGCATTTTGCACGCAAATTTCTGCGCTGTAACTACAGTTCTACCGATCCGATTTTAAAAAATGAACATGCATATTAACGCTTAGCTTCTATAAAGCTACATGGTGAACTCAGATAATTTTTAGGATCATTCCTTGTGAAGAAAATAATTAAATTTTAATCAAGAATTATTTGTTATTTTTATTAATTATTTCTTGAACCAAGCGAGATAAAAAAATTCTTTCTTCGCTATAATGCTTGGATTACTCCTAGAAGTATCCAGTTAAAGTTTCATCGAAATCGCTCCACGCATTCAAAAGATAAATTTATTTTTTGAGCAATAAATTCAAAGTCTCCGGATATGAACGTTTCAGCCAAAAATAAACGCATTTTGCACTCAAATTTCTGCGCTGTAACTACAGTTCTACCGATCCGATTTAAAAAAGTGAACATTCATATTAACGCTTAGCTTCTATAAAGCTACATGGTGAACTCAGATAATTTTTAGGATCATTCCTTGTGAAGAAAATAATTAAATTTTAATCAAGAATTATTTGTTATTTTTATTAATTATTTCTTGAACCAAGCGAGATAAAAAAATTCTTTCTTCGCTATAATGCTTGGATTACTCCTAGAAGTATCCAGTTAAAGTTTCATCGAAATCGCTCCACGCATTCAAAAGATAAATTTATTTTTTGAGCAATAAATTCAAAGTCTCCGGATATGAACGTTTCAGCCAAAAATAAACGCATTTTGCACGCAAATTTCTGCGCTGTAACTACAGTTCTACCGATCCGATTTAAAAAAATGAACATTCATATTAACGCTTAGCTTCTATAAAGCTACATGGTGAACTCAGATAATTTTTAGGATCATTCCTTGTGAAGAAAATAATTAAATTTTAATCAAGAATTATTTGTTATTTTTATTAATTATTTCTTGAACCAAGCGAGATAAAAAAATTCTTTCTTCGCTATAATGCTTGGATTACTCCTAGAAGTATCCAGTTAAAGTTTCATCGAAATCGCTCCACGCATTCAAAAGATAAATTTATTTTTTGAGCAATAAATTCAAAGTCTCCGGATATGAACGTTTCAGCCAAAAATAAACGCATTTTGCACGCAAATTTCTGCGCTGTAACTACAGTTCTACCGATCCGATTTTAAAAAATGAACATTCATATTAACGCTTAGCTTCTATAAAGCTACATGGTGAACTCAGATAATTTTTAGGATCATTCCTTGTGAAGAAAATAATTAAATTTTAATCAAGAATTATTTGTTATTTTTATTAATTATTTCTTGAACCAAGCGAGATAAAAAAATTCTTTCTTCGCTATAATGCTTGGATTACTCCTAGAAGTATCCAGTTAAAGTTTCATCGAAATCGCTCCACGCATTCAAAAGATAAATTTATTTTTTGAGCAATAAATTCAAAGTCTCCGGATATGAACGTTTCAGCCAAAAATAAACGCATTTTGCACGCAAATTTCTGCGCTGTAACTACAGTTCTACCGATCCGATTTTAAAAAATGAACATTCATATTAACGCTTAGCTTCTATAAAGCTACATGGTGAACTCAGATAATTTTTAGGATCATTCCTTGTGAAGAAAATAATTAAATTTTAATCAAGAATTATTTGTTATTTTTATTAATTATTTCTTGAACCAAGCGAGATAAAAAAATTCTTTCTTCGCTATAATGCTTGGATTACTCCTAGAAGTATCCAGTTAAAGTTTCATCGAAATCGCTCCACGCATTCAAAAGATAAATGTATTTTTTGAGCAATAAATTCAAAGTCTCCGGATATGAACGTTTCAGGCAAAAATAAACGCATTTTGCACGCAAATTTCTGCGCTGTAACTACAGTTCTACCGATCCGATTTTAAAAAATGAACATTCATATTAACGCTTAGCTTCTATAAAGCTACATGGTGAACTCAGATAATTTTTAGGATCATTCCTTGTGAAGAAAATAATTAAATTTTAATCAAGAATTATTTGTTATTTTTATTAATTATTTCTTGAACCAAGCGAGATAAAAAAATTCTTTCTTCGCTATAATGCTTGGATTACTCCTAGAAGTATCCAGTTAAAGTTTCATCGAAATCGCTCCACGCATTCAAAAGATAAATTTATTTTTTGAGCAATAAATTCAAAGTCTCCGGATATGAACGTTTCAGCCAAAAATAAACGCATTTTGCACGCAAATTTCTGCGCTGTAACTACAGTTCTACCGATCCGATTTTAAAAAATGAACATTCATATTAACGCTTAGCTTCTATAAAGCTACATGGTGAACTCAGATAATTTTTAGGATCATTCCTTGTGAAGAAAATAATTAAATTTTAATCAAGAATTATTTGTTATTTTTATTAATTATTTCTTGAACCAAGCGAGATAAAAAAATTCTTTCTTCGCTATAATGCTTGGATTACTCCTAGAAGTATCCAGTTAAAGTTTCATCGAAATCGCTCCACGCATTCAAAAGATAAATTTATTTTTTGAGCAATAAATTCAAAGTCTCCGGATATGAACGTTTCAGCCAAAAATAAACGCATTTTGCACGCAAATTTCTGCGCTGTAACTACAGTTCTACCGATCCGATTTTAAAAAATGAACATTCATATTAACGCTTAGCTTCTATAAAGCTACATGGTGAACTCAGATAATTTTTAGGATCATTCCTTGTGAAGAAAATAATTAAATTTTAATCAAGAATTATTTGTTATTTTTATTAATTATTTCTTGAACCAAGCGAGATAAAAAAATTCTTTCTTCGCTATAATGCTTGGATTACTCCTAGAAGTATCCAGTTAAAGTTTCATCGAAATCGCTCCACGCATTCAAAAGATAAATTTATTTTTTGAGCAATAAATTCAAAGTCTCCGGATATGAACGTTTCAGCCAAAAATAAACGCATTTTGCACGCAAATTTCTGCGCTGTAACTACAGTTCTACCGATCCGATTTTAAAATATGAACATTCATATTAACGCTTAGCTTCTATAAAGCTACATGGTGAACTCAGATAATTTGTAGGATCATTCCTTGTGAAGAAAATAATTAAATTTTAATCAAGAATTATTTGTTATTTTTATTAATTATTTCTTGAACCAAGCGAGATAAAAAAATTCTTTCTTCGCTATAATGCTTGGATTACTCCTAGAAGTATCCAGTTAAAGTTTCATCGAAATCGCTCCACGCATTCAAAAGATAAATTTATTTTTTGAGCAATAAATTCAAAGTCTCCGGATATGAACGTTTCAGCCAAAAATAAACGCATTTTGCACGCAAATTTCTGCGCTGTAACTACAGTTCTACCGATCCGATTTTAAAAAATGAACATGCATATTAACGCTTAGCTTCTATAAAGCTACATGGTGAACTCAGATAATTTTGAGGATCATTCCTTGTGAAGAAAATAATTAAATTTTAATCAAGAATTATTTGTTATTTTTATTAATTATTTCTTGAACCAAGCGAGATAAAAAAATTCTTTCTTCGCTATAATGCTTGGATTACTCCTAGAAGTATCCAGTTAAAGTTTCATCGAAATCGCTCCACGCATTCAAAAGATAAATTTATTTTTTGAGCAATAAATTCAAAGTCTCCGGATATGAACGTTTCAGCCAAAAATAAACGCATTTTGCACGCAAATTTCTGCGCTGTAACTACAGTTCTACCGATCCGATTTTAAAAAATGAACATTCATATTAACGCTTAGCTTCTATAAAGCTACATGGTGAACTCAGATAATTTTTAGGATCATTCCTTGTGAAGAAAATAATTAAATTTTAATCAAGAATTATTTGTTATTTTTATTAATTATTTCTTGAACCAAGCGAGATAAAAAAATTCTTTCTTCGCTATAATGCTTGGATTACTCCTAGAAGTATCCAGTTAAAGTTTCATCGAAATCGCTCCACGCATTCAAAAGATAAATTTATTTTTTGAGCAATAAATTCAAAGTCTCCGGATATGAACGTTTCAGCCAAAAATAAACGCATTTTGCACGCAAATTTCTGCGCTGTAACTACAGTTCTACCGATCCGATTTTAAAAAATGAACATTCATATTAACGCTTAGCTTCTATAAAGCTACATGGTGAACTCAGATAATTTTTAGGATCATTCCTTGTGAAGAAAATAATTAAATTTTAATCAAGAATTATTTGTTATTTTTATTAATTATTTCTTGAACCAAGCGAGATAAAAAAATTCTTTCTTCGCTATAATGCTTGGATTACTCCTAGAAGTATCCAGTTAAAGTTTCATCGAAATCGCTCCACGCATTCAAAAGATAAATTTATTTTTTGAGCAATAAATTCAAAGTCTCCGGATATGAACGTTTCAGCCAAAAATAAACGCATTTTGCACGCAAATTTCTGCGCTGTAACTACAGTTCTACCGATCCGATTTTAAAAAATGAACATTCATATTAACGCTTAGCTTCTATAAAGCTACATGGTGAACTCAGATAATTTTTAGGATCATTCCTTGTGAAGAAAATAATTAAATTTTAATCAAGAATTATTTGTTATTTTTATTAATTATTTCTTGAACCAAGCGAGATAAAAAAATTCTTTCTTCGCTATAATGCTTGGATTACTCCTAGAAGTATCCAGTTAAAGTTTCATCGAAATCGCTCCACGCATTCAAAAGATAAATTTATTTTTTGAGCAATAAATTCAAAGTCTCCGGATATGAACGTTTCAGCCAAAAATAAACGCATTTTGCACGCAAATTTCTGCGCTGTAACTACAGTTCTACCGATCGGATTTTAAAAAATAAACATTCATATTAACGCTTAGCTTCTATAAAGCTACATGGTGAACTCAGATAATTTTTAGGATCATTCCTTGTGAAGAAAATAATTAAATTTTAATCAAGAATTATTTGTTATTTTTATTAATTATTTCTTGAACCAAGCGAGATAAAAAAATTCTTTCTTCGCTATCATGCTTGGATTACTCCTAGAAGTATCCAGTTAAAGTTTTATCGAAATCGCTCCACGCATTCAAAAGATAAATTTATTTTTTGAGCAATAAATTCAAAGTCTCCGGATATGAACGTTTCAGCCAAAAATAAACGCATTTTGCACGCAAATTTCTGCGCTGTAACTACAGTTCTACCGATCCGATTTAAAAAATGAACATTCATATTAACGCTTAGCTTCTATAAAGCTACATGGTGAACTCAGATAATTTTTAGGATCATTCCTTGTGAAGAAAATAATTAAATTTTAATCAAGAATTATTTGTTATTTTTATTAATTATTTCTTGAACCAAGCGAGATAAAAAAAATCTTTCTTCGCTATAATGCTTGGCTTACTCCTAGAAGTATCCAGTTAAAGTTTCATCGAAATCGCTCCACGCATTCAAAAGATAAATTTATTTTTGAGCAATAAATTCAAAGTCTCCGGATATGAACGTTTCAGCCAAAATAAACGCATTTTGCACGCAAATTTCTGCGCTGTAACTACAGTTCTACCGATCCGATTTAAAAAATGAACATTCATATTAACGCTTAGCTTCTATAAAGCTACATGGTGAACTCAGATAATTTTTAGGATCATTCCTTGTGAAGAAAATAATTAAATTTTAATCAAGAATTATTTGTTATTTTTATTAATTATTTCTTGAACCAAGCGAGATAAAAAAAATCTTTCTTCGCTATAATGCTTGGATTACTCCTAGAAGTATCCAGTTAAAGTTTCATCGAAATCGCTCCACGCATTCAAAAGATAAATTTATTTTTTGAGCAATAAATTCAAAGTCTCCGGATATGAACGTTTCAGCCAAAAATAAACGCATTTTGCACGCAAATTTCTGCGCTGTAACTACAGTTCTACCGATCCGATTTTAAAAAATGAACATTCATATTAACGCTTAGCTTCTACAAAGCTACATGGTGAACTCAGATAATTTTTAGGATCATTCCTTGTGAAGAAAATAATTAAATTTTAATCAAGAATTATTTGTTATTTTTATTAATTATTTCTTGAACCAAGCGAGATAAAAAAATTCTTTCTTCGCTATAATGCTTGGATTACTCCTAGAAGTATCCAGTTAAAGTTTCATCGAAATCGCTCCACGCATTCAAAAGATAAATTTATTTTTGAGCAATAAATTCAAAGTCTCCGGATATGAACGTTTCCGCCAAAAATAAACGCATTTTGCACGCAAATTTCTGCGCTGTAACTACAGTTCTACCGATCCGATTTTAAAAAATAAACATTCATATTAACGCTTAGCTTCTATAAAGCTACATGGTGAACTCAGATAATTTTTAGGATCATTCCTTGTGAAGAAAATAATTAAATTTTAATCAAGAATTATTTGTTATTTTTATTAATTATTTCTTGAACCAAGCGAGATAAAAAAATTCTTTCTTCGCTATCATGCTTGGATTACTCCTAGAAGTATCCAGTTAAAGTTTTATCGAAATCGCTCCACGCATTCAAAAGATAAATTTATTTTTTGAGCAATAAATTCAAAGTCTCCGGATATGAACGTTTCAGCCAAAAATAAACGCATTTTGCACGCAAATTTCTGCGCTGTAACTACAGTTCTACCGATCCGATTTTAAAAAATGAACATTCATATTAACGCTTAGCTTCTATAAAGCTACATGGTGAACTCAGATAATTTTTAGGATCATTCCTTGTGAAGAAAATAATTAAATTTTAATCAAGAATTATTTGTTATTTTTATTAATTATTTCTTGAACCAAGCGAGATAAAAAAATTCTTTCTTCGCTATAATGCTTGGATTACTCCTAGAAGTATCCAGTTAAAGTTTCATCGTAATCGCTCCACGCATTCAAAAGATAAATTTATTTTTTGAGCAATAAATTCAAAGTCTCCGGATATGAACGTTTCAGCCAAAAATAAACGCATTTTGCACGCAAATTTCTGCGCTGTAACTACAGTTCTACCGATCCGATTTTAAAAAATGAACATTCATATTAACGCTTAGCTTCTATAAAGCTACATGGTGAACTCAGATAATTTTTAGGATCATTCCTTGTGAAGAAAATAATTAAATTTTAATCAAGAATTATTTGTTATTTTTATTAATTATTTCTTGAACCAAGCGAGATAAAAAAATTCTTTCTTCGCTATAATGCTTGGATTACTCCTAGAAGTATCCAGTTAAAGTTTCATCGAAATCGCTCCACGCATTCAAAAGATAAATTTATTTTTTGAGCAATAAATTCAAAGTCTCCGGATATGAACGTTTCAGCCAAAAATAAACGCATTTTGCACGCAAATTTCTGCGCTGTAACTACAGTTCTACCGATCCGATTTTAAAAAATGAACATTCATATTAACGCTTAGCTTCTATAAAGCTACATGGTGAACTCAGATAATTTTTAGGATCATTCCTTGTGAAGAAAATAATTAAATTTTAATCAAGAATTATTTGTTATTTTTATTAATTATTTCTTGAACCAAGCGAGATAAAAAAATTCTTTCTTCGCTATAATGCTTGGATTACTCCTAGAAGTATCCAGTTAAAGTTTCATCGAAATCGCTCCACGCATTCAAAAGATAAATTTATTTTTTGAGCAATAAATTCAAAGTCTCCGGATATGAACGTTTCAGCCAAAAATAAACGCATTTTGCACGCAAATTTCTGCGCTGTAACTACAGTTCTACCGATCCGATTTTAAAAAATGAACATTCATATTAACGCTTAGCTTCTATAAAGCTACATGGTGAACTCAGATAATTTTTAGGATCATTCCTTGTGAAGAAAATAATTAAATTTTAATCAAGAATTATTTGTTATTTTTATTAATTATTTCTTGAACCAAGCGAGATAAAAAAATTCTTTCTTCGCTATAATGCTTGGATTACTCCTAGAAGTATCCAGTTAAAGTTTCATCGAAATCGCTCCACGCATTCAAAAGATAAATTTATTTTTTGAGCAATAAATTCAAAGTCTCCGGATATGAACGTTTCAGCCAAAAATAAACGCATTTTGCACGCAAATTTCTGCGCTGTAACTACAGTTCTACCGATCCGATTTTAAAAAATGAACATTCATATTAACGCTTAGCTTCTATAAAGCTACATGGTGAACTCAGATAATTTTTAGGATCATTCCTTGTGAAGAAAATAATTAAATTTTAATCAAGAATTATTTGTTATTTTTATTAATTATTTCTTGAACCAAGCGAGATAAAAAAATTCTTTCTTCGCTATAATGCTTGGATTACTCCTAGAAGTATCCAGTTAAAGTTTCATCGTAATCGCTCCACGCATTCAAAAGATAAATTTATTTTTTGAGCAATAAATTCAAAGTCTCCGGATATGAACGTTTCAGCCAAAAATAAACGCATTTTGCACGCAAATTTCTGCGCTGTAACTACAGTTCTACCGATCCGATTTTAAAAAATGAACATTCATATTAACGCTTAGCTTCTATAAAGCTACATGGTGAACTCAGATAATTTTTAGGATCATTCCTTGTGAAGAAAATAATTAAATTTTAATCAAGAATTATTTGTTATTTTTATTAATTATTTCTTGAACCAAGCGAGATAAAAAAATTCTTTCTTCGCTATAATGCTTGGATTACTCCTAGAAGTATCCAGTTAAAGTTTCATCGAAATCGCTCCACGCATTCAAAAGATAAATTTATTTTTTGAGCAATAAATTCAAAGTCTCCGGATATGAACGTTTCAGCCAAAAATAAACGCATTTTGCACGCAAATTTCTGCGCTGTAACTACAGTTCTACCGATCCGATTTTAAAAAATGAACATTCATATTAACGCTTAGCTTCTATAAAGCTACATGGTGAACTCAGATAATTTTTAGGATCATTCCTTGTGAAGAAAATAATTAAATTTTAATCAAGAATTATTTGTTATTTTTATTAATTATTTCTTGAACCAAGCGAGATAAAAAAATTCTTTCTTCGCTATAATGCTTGGATTACTCCTAGAAGTATCCAGTTAAAGTTTCATCGAAATCGCTCCACGCATTCAAAAGATAAATTTATTTTTTGAGCAATAAATTCAAAGTCTCCGGATATGAACGTTTCAGCCAAAAATAAACGCATTTTGCACGCAAATTTCTGCGCTGTAACTACAGTTCTACCGATCCGATTTTAAAAAATGAACATTCATTTTAACGCTTAGCTTCTATAAAGCTACATGGTGAACTCAGATAATTTTTAGGATCATTCCTTGTGAAGAAAATAATTAAATTTTAATCAAGAATTATTTGTTATTTTTATTAATTATTTCTTGAACCAAGCGAGATAAAAAAATTCTTTCTTCGCTATAATGCTTGGATTACTCCTAGAAGTATCCAGTTAAAGTTTCATCGAAATCGCTCCACGCATTCAAAAGATAAATTTATTTTTTGAGCAATAAATTCAAAGTCTCCGGATATGAACGTTTCAGCCAAAAATAAACGCATTTTGCACGCAAATTTCTGCGCTGTAACTACAGTTCTACCGATCCGATTTTAAAAAATGAACATTCATATTAACGCTTAGCTTCTATAAAGCTACATGGTGAACTCAGATAATTTTTAGGATCATTCCTTGTGAAGAAAATAATTAAATTTTAATCAAGAATTATTTGTTATTTTTATTAATTATTTCTTGAACCAAGCGAGATAAAAAAATTCTTTCTTCGCTATAATGCTTGGATTACTCCTAGAAGTATCCAGTTAAAGTTTCATCGAAATCGCTCCACGCATTCAAAAGATAAATTTATTTTTTGAGCAATAAATTCACATTCTTTCTTCGCTATAATGCTTGGATTACTCCTAGAAGTATCCAGTTAAAGTTTCATCGAAATCGCTCCACGCATTCAAAAGATAAATTTATTTTTTGAGCAATAAATTCAAAGTCTCCGGATATGAACGTTTCAGCCAAAAATAAACGCATTTTGCACGCAAATTTCTGCGCTGTAACTACAGTTCTACCGATCCGATTTTAAAAAATGAACATTCATATTAACGCTTAGCTTCTATAAAGCTACATGGTGAACTCAGATAATTTTTAGGATCATTCCTTGTGAAGAAAATAATTAAATTTTAATCAAGAATTATTTGTTATTTTTATTAATTATTTCTTGAACCAAGCGAGATAAAAAAATTCTTTCTTCGCTATAATGCTTGGATTACTCCTAGAAGTATCCAGTTAAAGTTTCATCGAAATCGCTCCACGCATTCAAAAGATAAATTTATTTTTTGAGCAATAAATTCAAAGTCTCCGGATATGAACGTTTCAGCCAAAAATAAACGCATTTTGCACGCAAATTTCTGCGCTGTAACTACAGTTCTACCGATCCGATTTTAAAAAATGAACATTCATATTAACGCTTAGCTTCTATAAAGCTACATGGTGAACTCAGATAATTTTTAGGATCATTCCTTGTGAAGAAAATAATTAAATTTTAATCAAGAATTATTTGTTATTTTTATTAATTATTTCTTGAACCAAGCGAGATAAAAAAATTCTTTCTTCGCTATAATGCTTGGATTACTCCTAGAAGTATCCAGTTAAAGTTTCATCGAAATCTCTCCACGCATTCAAAAGATAAATTTATTTTTTGAGCAATAAATTCAAAGTCTCCGGATATGAACGTTTCAGCCAAAAATAAACGCATTTTGCACGCAAATTTCTGCGCTGTAACTACAGTTCTACCGATCCGATTTTAAAAAATGAACATTCATATTAACGCTTAGCTTCTATAAAGCTACATGGTGAACTCAGATAATTTTTAGGATCATTCCTTGTGAAGAAAATAATTAAATTTTAATCAAGAATTATTTGTTATTTTTATTAATTATTTCTTGAACCAAGCGAGATAAAAAAATTCTTTCTTCGCTATAATGCTTGGATTACTCCTAGAAGTATCCAGTTAAAGTTTCATCGAAATCGCTCCACGCATTCAAAAGATAAATTTATTTTTTGAGCAATAAATTCAAAGTCTCCGGATATGAACGTTTCAGCCAAAAATAAACGCATTTTGCACGCAAATTTCTGCGCTGTAACTACAGTTCTACCGATCCGATTTTAAAAAATGAACATTCATATTAACGCTTAGCTTCTATAAAGCTACATGGTGAACTCAGATAATTTTTAGGATCATTCCTTGTGAAGAAAATAATTAAATTTTAATCAAGAATTATTTGTTATTTTTATTAATTATTTCTTGAACCAAGCGAGATAAAAAAATTCTTTCTTCGCTATAATGCTTGGATTACTCCTAGAAGTATCCAGTTAAAGTTTCATCGAAATCGCTCCACGCATTCAAAAGATAAATTTATTTTTTGAGCAATAAATTCAAAGTCTCCGGATATGAACGTTTCAGCCAAAAATAAACGCATTTTGCACGCAAATTTCTGCGCTGTAACTACAGTTCTACCGATCCGATTTTAAAAAATGAACATTCATATTAACGCTTAGCTTCTATAAAGCTACATGGTGAACTCAGATAATTTTTAGGATCATTCCTTGTGAAGAAAATAATTAAATTTTAATCAAGAATTATTTGTTATTTTTATTAATTATTTCTTGAACCAAGCGAGATAAAAAAATTCTTTCTTCGCTATAATGCTTGGATTACTCCTAGAAGTATCCAGTTAAAGTTTCATCGAAATCGCTCCACGCATTCAAAAGATAAATTTATTTTTTGAGCAATAAATTCAAAGTCTCCGGATATGAACGTTTCAGCCAAAAATAAACGCATTTTGCACGCAAATTTCTGCGCTGTAACTACAGTTCTACCGATCCGATTTTAAAAAATGAACATTCATATTAACGCTTAGCTTCTATAAAGCTACATGGTGAACTCAGATAATTTTTAGGATCATTCCTTGTGAAGAAAATAATTAAATTTTAATCAAGAATTATTTGTTATTTTTATTAATTATTTCTTGAACCAAGCGAGATAAAAAAATTCTTTCTTCGCTATAATGCTTGGATTACTCCTAGAAGTATCCAGTTAAAGTTTCATCGAAATCGCTCCACGCATTCAAAAGATAAATTTATTTTTTGAGCAATAAATTCAAAGTCTCCGGATATGAACGTTTCAGCCAAAAATAAACGCATTTTGCACGCAAATTTCTGCGCTGTAACTACAGTTCTACCGATCCGATTTTAAAAAATGAACATTCATATTAACGCTTAGCTTCTATAAAGCTACATGGTGAACTCAGATAATTTTTAGGATCATTCCTTGTGAAGAAAATAATTAAATTTTAATCAAGAATTATTTGTTATTTTTATTAATTATTTCTTGAACCAAGCGAGATAAAAAAATTCTTTCTTCGCTATAATGCTTGGATTACTCCTAGAAGTATCCAGTTAAAGTTTCATCGAAATCGCTCCACGCATTCAAAAGATAAATTTATTTTTTGAGCAATAAATTCAAAGTCTCCGGATATGAACGTTTCAGCCAAAAATAAACGCATTTTGCACGCAAATTTCTGCGCTGTAACTACAGTTCTACCGATCCGATTTTAAAAAATGAACATTCATATTAACGCTTAGCTTCTATAAAGCTACATGGTGAACTCAGATAATTTTTAGGATCATTCCTTGTGAAGAAAATAATTAAATTTTAATCAAGAATTATTTGTTATTTTTATTAATTATTTCTTGAACCAAGCGAGATAAAAAAATTCTTTCTTCGCTATAATGCTTGGATTACTCCTAGAAGTATCCAGTTAAAGTTTCATCGAAATCGCTCCACGCATTCAAAAGATAAATTTATTTTTTGAGCAATAAATTCAAAGTCTCCGGATATGAACGTTTCAGCCAAAAATAAACGCATTTTGCACGCAAATTTCTGCGCTGTAACTACAGTTCTACCGATCCGATTTTAAAAAATGAACATTCATATTAACGCTTAGCTTCTATAAAGCTACATGGTGAACTCAGATAATTTTTAGGATCATTCCTTGTGAAGAAAATAATTAAATTTTAATCAAGAATTATTTGTTATTTTTATTAATTATTTCTTGAACCAAGCGAGATAAAAAAATTCTTTCTTCGCTATAATGCTTGGATTACTCCTAGAAGTATCCAGTTAAAGTTTCATCGAAATCGCTCCACGCATTCAAAAGATAAATTTATTTTTTGAGCAATAAATTCAAAGTCTCCGGATATGAACGTTTCAGCCAAAAATAAACGCATTTTGCACGCAAATTTCTGCGCTGTAACTACAGTTCTACCGATCCGATTTTAAAAAATGAACATTCATATTAACGCTTAGCTTCTATAAAGCTACATGGTGAACTCAGATAATTTTTAGGATCATTCCTTGTGAAGAAAATAATTAAATTTTAATCAAGAATTATTTGTTATTTTTATTAATTATTTCTTGAACCAAGCGAGATAAAAAAATTCTTTCTTCGCTATAATGCTTGGATTACTCCTAGAAGTATCCAGTTAAAGTTTCATCGAAATCGCTCCACGCATTCAAAAGATAAATTTATTTTTTGAGCAATAAATTCAAAGTCTCCGGATATGAACGTTTCAGCCAAAAATAAACGCATTTTGCACGCAAATTTCTGCGCTGTAACTACAGTTCTACCGATCCGATTTTAAAAAATGAACATTCATATTAACGCTTAGCTTCTATAAAGCTACATGGTGAACTCAGATAATTTTTAGGATCATTCCTTGTGAAGAAAATAATTAAATTTTAATCAAGAATTATTTGTTATTTTTATTAATTATTTCTTGAACCAAGCGAGATAAAAAAATTCTTTCTTCGCTATAATGCTTGGATTACTCCTAGAAGTATCCAGTTAAAGTTTCATCGAAATCGCTCCACGCATTCAAAAGATAAATTTATTTTTTGAGCAATAAATTCAAAGTCTCCGGATATGAACGTTTCAGCCAAAAATAAACGCATTTTGCACGCAAATTTCTGCGCTGTAACTACAGTTCTACCGATCCGATTTTAAAAAATGAACATTCATATTAACGCTTAGCTTCTATAAAGCTACATGGTGAACTCAGATAATTTTTAGGATCATTCCTTGTGAAGAAAATAATTAAATTTTAATCAAGAATTATTTGTTATTTTTATTAATTATTTCTTGAACCAAGCGAGATAAAAAAATTCTTTCTTCGCTATAATGCTTGGATTACTCCTAGAAGTATCCAGTTAAAGTTTCATCGAAATCGCTCCACGCATTCAAAAGATAAATTTATTTTTTGAGCAATAAATTCAAAGTCTCCGGATATGAACGTTTCAGCCAAAAATAAACGCATTTTGCACGCAAATTTCTGCGCTGTAACTACAGTTCTACCGATCCGATTTTAAAAAATGAACATTCATATTAACGCTTAGCTTCTATAAAGCTACATGGTGAACTCAGATAATTTTTAGGATCATTCCTTGTGAAGAAAATAATTAAATTTTAATCAAGAATTATTTGTTATTTTTATTAATTATTTCTTGAACCAAGCGAGATAAAAAAATTCTTTCTTCGCTATAATGCTTGGATTACTCCTAGAAGTATCCAGTTAAAGTTTCATCGAAATCGCTCCACGCATTCAAAAGATAAATTTATTTTTTGAGCAATAAATTCAAAGTCTCCGGATATGAACGTTTCAGCCAAAAATAAACGCATTTTGCACGCAAATTTCTGCGCTGTAACTACAGTTCTACCGATCCGATTTTAAAAAATGAACATTCATATTAACGCTTAGCTTCTATAAAGCTACATGGTGAACTCAGATAATTTTTAGGATCATTCCTTGTGAAGAAAATAATTAAATTTTAATCAAGAATTATTTGTTATTTTTATTAATTATTTCTTGAACCAAGCGAGATAAAAAAATTCTTTCTTCGCTATAATGCTTGGATTACTCCTAGAAGTATCCAGTTAAAGTTTCATCGAAATCGCTCCACGCATTCAAAAGATAAATTTATTTTTTGAGCAATAAATTCAAAGTCTCCGGATATGAACGTTTCAGCCAAAAATAAACGCATTTTGCACGCAAATTTCTGCGCTGTAACTACAGTTCTACCGATCCGATTTTAAAAAATGAACATTCATATTAACGCTTAGCTTCTATAAAGCTACATGGTGAACTCAGATAATTTTTAGGATCATTCCTTGTGAAGAAAATAATTAAATTTTAATCAAGAATTATTTGTTATTTTTATTAATTATTTCTTGAACCAAGCGAGATAAAAAAATTCTTTCTTCGCTATAATGCTTGGATTACTCCTAGAAGTATCCAGTTAAAGTTTCATCGAAATCGCTCCACGCATTCAAAAGATAAATTTATTTTTTGAGCAATAAATTCAAAGTCTCCGGATATGAACGTTTCAGCCAAAAATAAACGCATTTTGCACGCAAATTTCTGCGCTGTAACTACAGTTCTACCGATCCGATTTTAAAAAATGAACATTCATATTAACGCTTAGCTTCTATAAAGCTACATGGTGAACTCAGATAATTTTTAGGATCATTCCTTGTGAAGAAAATAATTAAATTTTAATCAAGAATTATTTGTTATTTTTATTAATTATTTCTTGAACCAAGCGAGATAAAAAAATTCTTTCTTCGCTATAATGCTTGGATTACTCCTAGAAGTATCCAGTTAAAGTTTCATCGAAATCGCTCCACGCATTCAAAAGATAAATTTATTTTTTGAGCAATAAATTCAAAGTCTCCGGATATGAACGTTTCAGCCAAAAATAAACGCATTTTGCACGCAAATTTCTGCGCTGTAACTACAGTTCTACCGATCCGATTTTAAAAAATGAACATTCATATTAACGCTTAGCTTCTATAAAGCTACATGGTGAACTCAGATAATTTTTAGGATCATTCCTTGTGAAGAAAATAATTAAATTTTAATCAAGAATTATTTGTTATTTTTATTAATTATTTCTTGAACCAAGCGAGATAAAAAAATTCTTTCTTCGCTATAATGCTTGGATTACTCCTAGAAGTATCCAGTTAAAGTTTCATCGAAATCGCTCCACGCATTCAAAAGATAAATTTATTTTTTGAGCAATAAATTCAAAGTCTCCGGATATGAACGTTTCAGCCAAAAATAAACGCATTTTGCACGCAAATTTCTGCGCTGTAACTACAGTTCTACCGATCCGATTTTAAAAAATGAACATTCATATTAACGCTTAGCTTCTATAAAGCTACATGGTGAACTCAGATCATTTTTAGGATCATTCCTTGTGAAGAAAATAATTAAATTTTAATCAAGAATTATTTGTTATTTTTATTAATTATTTCTTGAACCAAGCGAGATAAAAAAATTCTTTCTTCGCTATAATGCTTGGATTACTCCTAGAAGTATCCAGTTAAAGTTTCATCGAAATCGCTCCACGCATTCAAAAGATAAATTTATTTTTTGAGCAATAAATTCAAAGTCTCCGGATATGAACGTTTCAGCCAAAAATAAACGCATTTTGCACGCAAATTTCTGCGCTGTAACTACAGTTCTACCGATCCGATTTTAAAAAATGAACATTCATATTAACGCTTAGCTTCTATAAAGCTACATGGTGAACTCAGATAATTTTTAGGATCATTCCTTGTGAAGAAAATAATTAAATTTTAATCAAGAATTATTTGTTATTTTTATTAATTATTTCTTGAACCAAGCGAGATAAAAAAATTCTTTCTTTCGCTATAATGCTTGGATTACTCCTAGAAGTATCCAGTTAAAGTTTCATCGAAATCGCTCCACGCATTCAAAAGATAAATTTATTTTTTGAGCAATAAATTCAAAGTCTCCGGATATGAACGTTTCAGCCAAAAATAAACGCATTTTGCACGCAAATTTCTGCGCTGTAACTACAGTTCTACCGATCCGATTTTAAAAAATGAACATTCATATTAACGCTTAGCTTCTATAAAGCTACATGGTGAACTCAGATAATTTTAGGATCATTCCTTGTGAAGAAAATAATTAAATTTTAATCAAGAATTATTTGTTATTTTTATTAATTATTTCTTGAACCAAGCGAGATAAAAAAATTCTTTCTTCGCTATAATGCTTGGATTACTCCTAGAAGTATCCAGTTAAAGTTTCATCGAAATCGCTCCACGCATTCAAAAGATAAATTTATTTTTTGAGCAATAAATTCAAAGTCTCCGGATATGAACGTTTCAGCCAAAAATAAACGCATTTTGCACGCAAATTTCTGCGCTGTAACTACAGTTCTACCGATCCGATTTAAAAAAATGAACATTCATATTAACGCTTAGCTTCTATAAAGCTACATGGTGAACTCAGATAATTTTTAGGATCATTCCTTGTGAAGAAAATAATTAAATTTTAATCAAGAATTATTTGTTATTTTTATTAATTATTTCTTGAACCAAGCGAGATAAAAAAATTCTTTCTTCGCTATAATGCTTGGATTACTCCTAGAAGTATCCAGTTAAAGTTTCATCGAAATCGCTCCACGCATTCAAAAGATAAATTTATTTTTTGAGCAATAAATTCAAAGTCTCCGGATATGAACGTTTCAGCCAAAAATAAACGCATTTTGCACGCAAATTTCTGCGCTGTAACTACAGTTCTACCGATCCGATTTAAAAAAATGAACATTCATATTAACGCTTAGCTTCTATAAAGCTACATGGTGAACTCAGATAATTTTTAGGATCATTCCTTGTGAAGAAAATAATTAAATTTTAATCAAGAATTATTTGTTATTTTTATTAATTATTTCTTGAACCAAGCGAGATAAAAAAATTCTTTCTTCGCTATAATGCTTGGATTACTCCTAGAAGTATCCAGTTAAAGTTTCATCGAAATCGCTCCACGCATTCAAAAGATAAATTTATTTTTTGAGCAATAAATTCAAAGTCTCCGGATATGAACGTTTCAGCCAAAAATAAACGCATTTTGCACGCAAATTTCTGCGCTGTAACTACAGTTCTACCGATCCGATTTTAAAAAATGAACATTCATATTAACGCTTAGCTTCTATAAAGCTACATGGTGAACTCAGATAATTATTAGGATCATTCCTTGTGAAGAAAATAATTAAATTTTAATCAAGAATTATTTGTTATTTTTATTAATTATTTCTTGAACCAAGCGAGATAAAAAAATTCTTTCTTCGCTATAATGCTTGGATTACTCCTAGAAGTATCCAGTTAAAGTTTCATCGAAATCGCTCCACGCATTCAAAAGATAAATTTATTTTTTGAGCAATAAATTCAAAGTCTCCGGATATGAACGTTTCAGCCAAAAATAAACGCATTTTGCACGCAAATTTCTGCGCTGTAACTACAGTTCTACCGATCCGATTTTAAAAAATGAACATTCATATTAACGCTTAGCTTCTATAAAGCTACATGGTGAACTCAGATAATTTTTAGGATCATTCCTTGTGAAGAAAATAATTAAATTTTAATCAAGAATTATTTGTTATTTTTATTAATTATTTCTTGAACCAAGCGAGATAAAAAAATTCTTTCTTCGCTATAATGCTTGGTTTACTCCTAGAAGTATCCAGTTAAAGTTTCATCGAAATCGCTCCACGCATTCAAAAGATAAATTTATTTTTTGAGCAATAAATTCAAAGTCTCCGGATATGAACGTTTCAGCCAAAAATAAACGCATTTTGCACGCAAATTTCTGCGCTGTAACTACAGTTCTACCGATCCGATTTTAAAACATGAACATTCATATTAACGCTTAGCTTCTATAAAGCTACATGGTGAACTCAGATAATTTTTAGGATCATTCCTTGTGAAGAAAATAATTAAATTTTAATCAAGAATTATTTGTTATTTTTATTAATTATTTCTTGAACCAAGCGAGACAAAAAAATTCTTTCTTCGCTATAATGCTTGGATTACTCCTAGAAGTATCCAGTTAAAGTTTCATCGAAATCGCTCCACGCATTCAAAAGATAAATTTATTTTTTGAGCAATAAATTCAAAGTCTCCGGATATGAACGTTTCAGCCAAAAATAAACGCATTTTGCACGCAAATTTCTGCGCTGTAACTACAGTTCTACCGATCCGATTTTAAAAAATGAACATTCATATTAACGCTTAGCTTCTATAAAGCTACATGGTGAACTCAGATAATTTTTAGGATCATTCCTTGTGAAGAAAATAATTAAATTTTAATCAAGAATTATTTGTTATTTTTATTAATTATTTCTTGAACCAAGCGAGATAAAAAAATTCTTTCTTCGCTATAATGCTTGGATTACTCCTAGAAGTATCCAGTTAAAGTTTCATCGAAATCGCTCCACGCATTCAAAAGATAAATTTATTTTTTGAGCAATAAATTCAAAGTCTCCGGATATGAACGTTTCAGCCAAAAATAAACGCATTTTGCACGCAAATTTCTGCGCTGTAACTACAGTTCTACCGATCCGATTTTAAAAAATGAACATTCATATTAACGCTTAGCTTCTATAAAGCTACATGGTGAACTCAGATAATTTTTAGGATCATTCCTTGTGAAGAAAATAATTAAATTTTAATCAAGAATTATTTGTTATTTTTATTAATTATTTCTTGAACCAAGCGAGATAAAAAAATTCTTTCTTCGCTATAATGCTTGGATTACTCCTAGAAGTATCCAGTTAAAGTTTCATCGAACTCGCTCCACGCATTCAAAAGATAACTTTATTTTTTGAGCAATAAATTCAAAGTCTCCGGATATGAACGTTTCAGCCAAAAATAAACGCATTTTGCACGCAAATTTCTGCGCTGTAACTACAGTTCTACCGATCCGATTTTAAAAAATGAACATTCATATTAACGCTTAGCTTCTATAAAGCTACATGGTGAACTCAGATAATTTTTAGGATCATTCCTTGTGAAGAAAATAATTAAATTTTAATCAAGAATTATTTGTTATTTTTATTAATTATTTCTTGAACCAAGCGAGATAAAAAAATTCTTTCTTCGCTATAATGCTTGGATTGCTCCTAGAAGTATCCAGTTAAAGTTTCATCGAAATCGCTCCACGCATTCAAAAGATAAATTTATTTTTTGAGCAATAAATTCAAAGTCTCCGGATATGAACGTTTCAGCCAAAAATAAACGCATTTTGCACGCAAATTTCTGCGCTGTAACTACAGTTCTACCGATCCGATTTTAAAAAATGAACATTCATATTAACGCTTAGCTTCTATAAAGCTACATGGTGAACTCAGATAATTTTTAGGATCATTCCTTGTGAAGAAAATAATTAAATTTTAATCAAGAATTATTTGTTATTTTTATTAATTATTTCTTGAACCAAGCGAGATAAAAAAATTCTTTCTTCGCTATAATGCTTGGATTACTCCTAGAAGTATCCAGTTAAAGTTTCATCGAAATCGCTCCACGCATTCAAAAGATAAATTTATTTTTTGAGCAATAAATTCAAAGTCTCCGGATATGAACGTTTCAGCCAAAAATAAACGCATTTTGCACGCAAATTTCTGCGCTGTAACTACAGTTCTACCGATCCGATTTTAAAAAATGAACATTCATATTAACGCTTAGCTTCTATAAAGCTACATGGTGAACTCAGATAATTTTTAGGATCATTCCTTGTGAAGAAAATAATTAAATTTTAATCAAGAATTATTTGTTATTTTTATTAATTATTTCTTGAACCAAGCGAGATAAAAAAATTCTTTCTTCGCTATAATGCTTGGATTACTCCTAGAAGTATCCAGTTAAAGTTTCATCGAAATCGCTCCACGCATTCAAAAGATAAATTTATTTTTTGAGCAATAAATTCAAAGTCTCCGGATATGAACGTTTCAGCCAAAAATAAACGCATTTTGCACGCAAATTTCTGCGCTGTAACTACAGTTCTACCGATCCGATTTTAAAAAATGAACATTCATATTAACGCTTAGCTTCTATAAAGCTACATGGTGAACTCAGATAATTTTTAGGATCATTCCTTGTGAAGAAAATAATTAAATTTTAATCAAGAATTATTTGTTATTTTTATTAATTATTTCTTGAACCAAGCGAGATAAAAAAATTCTTTCTTCGCTATAATGCTTGGATTACTCCTAGAAGTATCCAGTTAAAGTTTCATCGAAATCGCTCCACGCATTTAAAAGATAAATTTATTTTTTGAGCAATAAATTCAAAGTCTCCGGATATGAACGTTTCAGCCAAAAATAAACGCATTTTGCACGCAAATTTCTGCGCTGTAACTACAGTTCTACCGATCCCGATTTTAAAAAATGAACATTCATATTAACGCTTAGCTTCTATAAAGCTACATGGTGAACTCAGATAATTTTTAGGATCATTCCTTGTGAAGAAAATAATTAAATTTTAATCAAGAATTATTTGTTATTTTTATTAATTATTTCTTGAACCAAGCGAGATAAAAAAATTCTTTCTTCGCTATAATGCTTGGATTACTCCTAGAAGTATCCAGTTAAAGTTTCATCGAAATCGCTCCACGCATTCAAAAGATAAATTTATTTTTTGAGCAATAAATTCAAAGTCTCCGGATATGAACGTTTCAGCCAAAAATAAACGCATTTTGCACGCAAATTTCTGCGCTGTAACTACAGTTCTACCGATCCGATTTTAAAAAATGAACATTCATATTAACGCTTAGCTTCTATAAAGCTACATGGTGAACTCAGATAATTTTTAGGATCATTCCTTGTGAAGAAAATAATTAAATTTTAATCAAGAATTATTTGTTATTTTTATTAATTATTTCTTGAACCAAGCGAGATAAAAAAATTCTTTCTTCGCTATAATGCTTGGATTACTCCTAGAAGTATCCAGTTAAAGTTTCATCGAAATCGCTCCACGCATTCAAAAGATAAATTTATTTTTTGAGCAATAAATTCAAAGTCTCCGGATATGAACGTTTCAGCCAAAAATAAACGCATTTTGCACGCAAATTTCTGCGCTGTAACTACAGTTCTACCGATCCGATTTTAAAAAATGAACATTCATATTAACGCTTAGCTTCTATAAAGCTACATGGTGAACTCAGATAATTTTTAGGATCATTCCTTGTGAAGAAAATAATTAAATTTTAATCAAGAATTATTTGTTATTTTTATTAATTATTTCTTGAACCAAGCGAGATAAAAAAATTCTTTCTTCGCTATAATGCTTGGATTACTCCTAGAAGTATCCAGTTAAAGTTTCATCGAAATCGCTCCACGCATTCAAAAGATAAATTTATTTTTTGAGCAATAAATTCAAAGTCTCCGGATATGAACGTTTCAGCCAAAAATAAACGCATTTTGCACGCAAATTTCTGCGCTGTAACTACAGTTCTACCGATCCGATTTTAAAAAATGAACATTCATATTAACGCTTAGCTTCTATAAAGCTACATGGTGAACTCAGATAATTTTTAGGATCATTCCTTGTGAAGAAAATAATTAAATTTTAATCAAGAATTATTTGTTATTTTTATTAATTATTTCTTGAACCAAGCGAGATAAAAAAATTCTTTCTTCGCTATAATGCTTGGATTACTCCTAGAAGTATCCAGTTAAAGTTTCATCGAAATCGCTCCACGCATTCAAAAGATAAATTTATTTTTTGAGCAATAAATTCAAAGTCTCCGGATATGAACGTTTCAGCCAAAAATAAACGCATTTTGCACGCAAATTTCTGCGCTGTAACTACAGTTCTACCGATCCGATTTTAAAAAATGAACATTCATAGTAACGCTTAGCTTCTATAAAGCTACATGGTGAACTCAGATAATTTTTAGGATCATTCCTTGTGAAGAAAATAATTAAATTTTAATCAAGAATTATTTGTTATTTTTATTAATTATTTCTTGAACCAAGCGAGATAAAAAAATTCTTTCTTCGCTATAATGCTTGGATTACTCCTAGAAGTATCCAGTTAAAGTTTCATCGAAATCGCTCCACGCATTCAAAAGATAAATTTATTTTTTGAGCAATAAATTCAAAGTCTCCGGATATGAACGTTTCAGCCAAAAATAAACGCATTTTGCACGCAAATTTCTGCGCTGTAACTACAGTTCTACCGATCCGATTTTAAAAAATGAACATTCATATTAACGCTTAGCTTCTATAAAGCTACATGGTGAACTCAGATAATTTTTAGGATCATTCCTTGTGAAGAAAATAATTAAATTTTAATCAAGAATTATTTGTTATTTTTATTAATTATTTCTTGAACCAAGCGAGATAAAAAAATTCTTTCTTCGCTATAATGCTTGGATTACTCCTAGAAGTATCCAGTTAAAGTTTCATCGAAATCGCTCCACGCATTCAAAAGATAAATTTATTTTTTGAGCAATAAATTCAAAGTCTCCGGATATGAACGTTTCAGCCAAAAATAAACGCATTTTGCACGCAAATTTCTGCGCTGTAACTACAGTTCTACCGATCCGATTTTAAAAAATGAACATTCATATTAACGCTTAGCTTCTATAAAGCTACATGGTGAACTCAGATAATTTTTAGGATCATTCCTTGTGAAGAAAATAATTAAATTTTAATCAAGAATTATTTGTTATTTTTATTAATTATTTCTTGAACCAAGCGAGATAAAAAAATTCTTTCTTCGCTATAATGCTTGGATTACTCCTAGAAGTATCCAGTTAAAGTTTCATCGAAATCGCTCCACGCATTCAAAAGATAAATTTATTTTTTGAGCAATAAATTCAAAGTCTCCGGATATGAACGTTTCAGCCAAAAATAAACGCATTTTGCACGCAAATTTCTGCGCTGTAACTACAGTTCTACCGATCCGATTTTAAAAAATGAACATTCATATTAACGCTTAGCTTCTATAAAGCTACATGGTGAACTCAGATAATTTTTAGGATCATTCCTTGTGAAGAAAATAATTAAATTTTAATCAAGAATTATTTGTTATTTTTATTAATTATTTCTTGAACCAAGCGAGATAAAAAAATTCTTTCTTCGCTATAATGCTTGGATTACTCCTAGAAGTATCCAGTTAAAGTTTCATCGAAATCGCTCCACGCATTCAAAAGATAAATTTATTTTTTGAGCAATAAATTCAAAGTCTCCGGATATGAACGTTTCAGCCAAAAATAAACGCATTTTGCACGCAAATTTCTGCGCTGTAACTACAGTTCTACCGATCCGATTTTAAAAAATGAACATTCATATTAACGCTTAGCTTCTATAAAGCTACATGGTGAACTCAGATAATTTTTAGGATCATTCCTTGTGAAGAAAATAATTAAATTTTAATCAAGAATTATTTGTTATTTTTATTAATTATTTCTTGAACCAAGCGAGATAAAAAAATTCTTTCTTCGCTATAATGCTTGGATTACTCCTAGAAGTATCCAGTTAAAGTTTCATCGAAATCGCTCCACGCATTCAAAAGATAAATTTATTTTTTGAGCAATAAATTCAAAGTCTCCGGATATGAACGTTTCAGCCAAAAATAAACGCATTTTGCACGCAAATTTCTGCGCTGTAACTACAGTTCTACCGATCCGATTTTAAAAAATGAACATTCATATTAACGCTTAGCTTCTATAAAGCTACATGGTGAACTCAGATAATTTTTAGGATCATTCCTTGTGAAGAAAATAATTAAATTTTAATCAAGAATTATTTGTTATTTTTATTAATTATTTCTTGAACCAAGCGAGATAAAAAAATTCTTTCTTCGCTATAATGCTTGGATTACTCCTAGAAGTATCCAGTTAAAGTTTCATCGAAATCGCTCCACGCATTCAAAAGATAAATTTATTTTTTGAGCAATAAATTCAAAGTCTCCGGATATGAACGTTTCAGCCAAAAATAAACGCATTTTGCACGCAAATTTCTGCGCTGTAACTACAGTTCTACCGATCCGATTTTAAAAAATGAACATTCATATTAACGCTTAGCTTCTATAAAGCTACATGGTGAACTCAGATAATTTTTAGGATCATTCCTTGTGAAGAAAATAATTAAATTTTAATCAAGAATTATTTGTTATTTTTATTAATTATTTCTTGAACCAAGCGAGATAAAAAAATTCTTTCTTCGCTATAATGCTTGGATTACTCCTAGAAGTATCCAGTTAAAGTTTCATCGAAATCGCTCCACGCATTCAAAAGATAAATTTATTTTTTGAGCAATAAATTCAAAGTCTCCGGATATGAACGTTTCAGCCAAAAATAAACGCATTTTGCACGCAAATTTCTGCGCTGTAACTACAGTTCTACCGATCCGATTTTAAAAAATGAACATTCATATTAACGCTTAGCTTCTATAAAGCTACATGGTGAACTCAGATAATTTTTAGGATCATTCCTTGTGAAGAAAATAATTAAATTTTAATCAAGAATTATTTGTTATTTTTATTAATTATTTCTTGAACCAAGCGAGATAAAAAAATTCTTTCTTCGCTATAATGCTTGGATTACTCCTAGAAGTATCCAGTTAAAGTTTCATCGAAATCGCTCCACGCATTCAAAAGATAAATTTATTTTTTGAGCAATAAATTCAAAGTCTCCGGATATGAACGTTTCAGCCAAAAATAAACGCATTTTGCACGCAAATTTCTGCGCTGTAACTACAGTTCTACCGATCCGATTTTAAAAAATGAACATTCATATTAACGCTTAGCTTCTATAAAGCTACATGGTGAACTCAGATAATTTTTAGGATCATTCCTTGTGAAGAAAATAATTAAATTTTAATCAAGAATTATTTGTTATTTTTATTAATTATTTCTTGAACCAAGCGAGATAAAAAAATTCTTTCTTCGCTATAATGCTTGGATTACTCCTAGAAGTATCCAGTTAAAGTTTCATCGAAATCGCTCCACGCATTCAAAAGATAAATTTATTTTTTGAGCAATAAATTCAAAGTCTCCGGATATGAACGTTTCAGCCAAAAATAAACGCATTTTGCACGCAAATTTCTGCGCTGTAACTACAGTTCTACCGATCCGATTTTAAAAAATGAACATTCATATTAACGCTTAGCTTCTATAAAGCTACATGGTGAACTCAGATAATTTTTAGGATCATTCCTTGTGAAGAAAATAATTAAATTTTAATCAAGAATTATTTGTTATTTTTATTAATTATTTCTTGAACCAAGCGAGATAAAAAAATTCTTTCTTCGCTATAATGCTTGGATTACTCCTAGAAGTATCCAGTTAAAGTTTCATCGAAATCGCTCCACGCATTCAAAAGATAAATTTATTTTTTGAGCAATAAATTCAAAGTCTCCGGATATGAACGTTTCAGCCAAAAATAAACGCATTTTGCACGCAAATTTCTGCGCTGTAACTACAGTTCTACCGATCCGATTTTAAAAAATGAACATTCATATTAACGCTTAGCTTCTATAAAGCTACATGGTGAACTCAGATAATTTTTAGGATCATTCCTTGTGAAGAAAATAATTAAATTTTAATCAAGAATTATTTGTTATTTTTATTAATTATTTCTTGAACCAAGCGAGATAAAAAAATTCTTTCTTCGCTATAATGCTTGGATTACTCCTAGAAGTATCCAGTTAAAGTTTCATCGAAATCGCTCCACGCATTCAAAAGATAAATTTATTTTTTGAGCAATAAATTCAAAGTCTCCGGATATGAACGTTTCAGCCAAAAATAAACGCATTTTGCACGCAAATTTCTGCGCTGTAACTACAGTTCTACCGATCCGATTTTAAAAAATGAACATTCATATTAACGCTTAGCTTCTATAAAGCTACATGGTGAACTCAGATAATTTTTAGGATCATTCCTTGTGAAGAAAATAATTAAATTTTAATCAAGAATTATTTGTTATTTTTATTAATTATTTCTTGAACCAAGCGAGATAAAAAAATTCTTTCTTCGCTATAATGCTTGGATTACTCCTAGAAGTATCCAGTTAAAGTTTCATCGAAATCGCTCCACGCATTCAAAAGATAAATTTATTTTTTGAGCAATAAATTCAAAGTCTCCGGATATGAACGTTTCAGCCAAAAATAAACGCATTTTGCACGCAAATTTCTGCGCTGTAACTACAGTTCTACCGATCCGATTTTAAAAAATGAACATTCATATTAACGCTTAGCTTCTATAAAGCTACATGGTGAACTCAGATAATTTTTAGGATCATTCCTTGTGAAGAAAATAATTAAATTTTAATCAAGAATTATTTGTTATTTTTATTAATTATTTCTTGAACCAAGCGAGATAAAAAAATTCTTTCTTCGCTATAATGCTTGGATTACTCCTAGAAGTATCCAGTTAAAGTTTCATCGAAATCGCTCCACGCATTCAAAAGATAAATTTATTTTTTGAGCAATAAATTCAAAGTCTCCGGATATGAACGTTTCAGCCAAAAATAAACGCATTTTGCACGCAAATTTCTGCGCTGTAACTACAGTTCTACCGATCCGATTTTAAAAAATGAACATTCATATTAACGCTTAGCTTCTATAAAGCTACATGGTGAACTCAGATAATTTTTAGGATCATTCCTTGTGAAGAAAATAATTAAATTTTAATCAAGAATTATTTGTTATTTTTATTAATTATTTCTTGAACCAAGCGAGATAAAAAAATTCTTTCTTCGCTATAATGCTTGGATTACTCCTAGAAGTATCCAGTTAAAGTTTCATCGAAATCGCTCCACGCATTCAAAAGATAAATTTATTTTTTGAGCAATAAATTCAAAGTCTCCGGATATGAACGTTTCAGCCAAAAATAAACGCATTTTGCACGCAAATTTCTGCGCTGTAACTACAGTTCTACCGATCCGATTTTAAAAAATGAACATTCATATTAACGCTTAGCTTCTATAAAGCTACATGGTGAACTCAGATAATTTTTAGGATCATTCCTTGTGAAGAAAATAATTAAATTTTAATCAAGAATTATTTGTTATTTTTATTAATTATTTCTTGAACCAAGCGAGATAAAAAAATTCTTTCTTCGCTATAATGCTTGGATTACTCCTAGAAGTATCCAGTTAAAGTTTCATCGAAATCGCTCCACGCATTCAAAAGATAAATTTATTTTTTGAGCAATAAATTCAAAGTCTCCGGATATGAACGTTTCAGCCAAAAATAAACGCATTTTGCACGCAAATTTCTGCGCTGTAACTACAGTTCTACCGATCCGATTTTAAAAAATGAACATTCATATTAACGCTTAGCTTCTATAAAGCTACATGGTGAACTCAGATAATTTTTAGGATCATTCCTTGTGAAGAAAATAATTAAATTTTAATCAAGAATTATTTGTTATTTTTATTAATTATTTCTTGAACCAAGCGAGATAAAAAAATTCTTTCTTCGCTATAATGCTTGGATTACTCCTAGAAGTATCCAGTTAAAGTTTCATCGAAATCGCTCCACGCATTCAAAAGATAAATTTATTTTTTGAGCAATAAATTCAAAGTCTCCGGATATGAACGTTTCAGCCAAAAATAAACGCATTTTGCACGCAAATTTCTGCGCTGTAACTACAGTTCTACCGATCCGATTTTAAAAAATGAACATTCATATTAACGCTTAGCTTCTATAAAGCTACATGGTGAACTCAGATAATTTTTAGGATCATTCCTTGTGAAGAAAATAATTAAATTTTAATCAAGAATTATTTGTTATTTTTATTAATTATTTCTTGAACCAAGCGAGATAAAAAAATTCTTTCTTCGCTATAATGCTTGGATTACTCCTAGAAGTATCCAGTTAAAGTTTCATCGAAATCGCTCCACGCATTCAAAAGATAAATTTATTTTTTGAGCAATAAATTCAAAGTCTCCGGATATGAACGTTTCAGCCAAAAATAAACGCATTTTGCACGCAAATTTCTGCGCTGTAACTACAGTTCTACCGATCCGATTTTAAAAAATGAACATTCATATTAACGCTTAGCTTCTATAAAGCTACATGGTGAACTCAGATAATTTTTAGGATCATTCCTTGTGAAGAAAATAATTAAATTTTAATCAAGAATTATTTGTTATTTTTATTAATTATTTCTTGAACCAAGCGAGATAAAAAAATTCTTTCTTCGCTATAATGCTTGGATTACTCCTAGAAGTATCCAGTTAAAGTTTCATCGAAATCGCTCCACGCATTCAAAAGATAAATTTATTTTTTGAGCAATAAATTCAAAGTCTCCGGATATGAACGTTTCAGCCAAAAATAAACGCATTTTGCACGCAAATTTCTGCGCTGTAACTACAGTTCTACCGATCCGATTTTAAAAAATGAACATTCATATTAACGCTTAGCTTCTATAAAGCTACATGGTGAACTCAGATAATTTTTAGGATCATTCCTTGTGAAGAAAATAATTAAATTTTAATCAAGAATTATTTGTTATTTTTATTAATTATTTCTTGAACCAAGCGAGATAAAAAAATTCTTTCTTCGCTATAATGCTTGGATTACTCCTAGAAGTATCCAGTTAAAGTTTCATCGAAATCGCTCCACGCATTCAAAAGATAAATTTATTTTTTGAGCAATAAATTCAAAGTCTCCGGATATGAACGTTTCAGCCAAAAATAAACGCATTTTGCACGCAAATTTCTGCGCTGTAACTACAGTTCTACCGATCCGATTTTAAAAAATGAACATTCATATTAACGCTTAGCTTCTATAAAGCTACATGGTGAACTCAGATAATTTTTAGGATCATTCCTTGTGAAGAAAATAATTAAATTTTAATCAAGAATTATTTGTTATTTTTATTAATTATTTCTTGAACCAAGCGAGATAAAAAAATTCTTTCTTCGCTATAATGCTTGGATTACTCCTAGAAGTATCCAGTTAAAGTTTCATCGAAATCGCTCCACGCATTCAAAAGATAAATTTATTTTTTGAGCAATAAATTCAAAGTCTCCGGATATGAACGTTTCAGCCAAAAATAAACGCATTTTGCACGCAAATTTCTGCGCTGTAACTACAGTTCTACCGATCCGATTTTAAAAAATGAACATTCATATTAACGCTTAGCTTCTATAAAGCTACATGGTGAACTCAGATAATTTTTAGGATCATTCCTTGTGAAGAAAATAATTAAATTTTAATCAAGAATTATTTGTTATTTTTATTAATTATTTCTTGAACCAAGCGAGATAAAAAAATTCTTTCTTCGCTATAATGCTTGGATTACTCCTAGAAGTATCCAGTTAAAGTTTCATCGAAATCGCTCCACGCATTCAAAAGATAAATTTATTTTTTGAGCAATAAATTCAAAGTCTCCGGATATGAACGTTTCAGCCAAAAATAAACGCATTTTGCACGCAAATTTCTGCGCTGTAACTACAGTTCTACCGATCCGATTTTAAAAAATGAACATTCATATTAACGCTTAGCTTCTATAAAGCTACATGGTGAACTCAGATAATTTTTAGGATCATTCCTTGTGAAGAAAATAATTAAATTTTAATCAAGAATTATTTGTTATTTTTATTAATTATTTCTTGAACCAAG
>CAUOPU010000003.1:0-10445 GCA_963457615.1 Nicrophorus investigator
GCAGCTCTTGCGTGTTGGACTTCAGCGGTATCAACTGGAACTCCACCCTTACCAATTACTGCAAGATGTTGAGGTCCATGGTACTTTGGAGTGATGTAACCAGAAGTGGCAGCAGCCAAAGCGCAAGCAAATACAAACTAAAATGATCAAAATAAATCAATTAAATAATTAAACTTAAGTTAATGGTAAAACTTACGAAGAATTTCATGGTTAAAGCAGTGGAAACCTCCTCGGAATAGGACTGTTTGTTGACTGTGCTCGAAACCATCAAAATCTGGTCTTTTATACTTGATCCACCCAAATTATTCATGAACTAAGCAAAAGCATACATTTCACGGATCCTTCACAAACGTAATTTATTTAGAAAATAGTTAATTACAATACAACTAATTTCAATTTTCTAATTAGGATAACATTAACTTACATTTCAAAATAAATGGATAATCCATATAATTTTTTAATAAATTTACTTTAATAATTTCAAAATTATATTGATTTCTCCTAAGTGTTGCACATGTAGTCGATACTCAGAGTTATTTTTAAACTAATTTTAATCAGATTTCGTACATAATAATTACATTTATTTGCAAATTTTCTAATTAATCATATAATTAAGTGCGTTTGCTTAATTACAAAAAAATAATTTTGGTGTTCGTCGTGTTCAACGGAGAGGAAAAAAATCGGGTATAAAATGGGCAGAATTCGTAGTTGGAAGCACAGTCTAACAACAGTCCTTTCGTAGGAGGTTGCCACTAAATTTAAAACCATGAAATTCTTCGTAAGTTTTCCATGAATTAAAATTTAATTATTTAACTAATTTATTTTGATCATTTTAGGTTGTATTTGCTTGCGCTTTGGCTGCTGCCTCTTCTGGTTACATCACTCCAAAGTACCATGGACCTCAACATCTTGCCGTGATTGGTACGGGTGGAGTACCAGTTGATACCGCTGAAGTTCAACACGCAAGAGCAGCTCATTTCTTGCACAAAGCAGAGGCTGAAGCTCAAAGTGGACACGATTACTATTACGAAGAACCGAGCTCATCTTACAAGAGTTACAATTCTGCTCCATCAGCTCAAACTTATGGATATTCCAACAAGATTGTCCATGCTTACAATAATCAGGGATACGGTTCTTCTTATGGTTATGAGCAACATGTACCAATGATCGTAAAAGGAGTACCAGTTGATACCATCGAAGTTCAACATGCTAGAGCAGCCCATTTGGCCGCTCACGCCGCTCAAAGTTACAAGAACTACCAAAGCCCATCCACTTCCAACTACGGCTCTTCTTATGGTTACGAGCAACACGTACCAATGATCGTCAAAGGAGTACCAGTTGATACCATCGAAGTCCAACACGCTAGAGCAGCCCATTTGGCCGCTCACGCCGCTGCCAAATCTCTTGGTTACTCCACCAATTCCATCCAGAGCGAATACAACCATGGTGGATACGGTTCTTCCTTCGGTTACCAACAACACATCCCAATCATCGTGAAAGGAGTACCAGTTGATACCATCGAAGTCCAACACGCCAGAGCTGCCCATTTGGAAGCCCATGCTTCAGCCAAAGCCCATTACCATCACTATTAAATTTCTTTCTTTATTTGGAAAATCACCATAGACTGTCACCATCCAGAGTTTCCAGTTTATTTTCAACTCGATAGCCGGATCACATTTCTACACTAATTAAACGCATTTCAAAAATCAATTATAATTATTATTTACACCTCAAATTTCCAATTTAATTCCTAGCAAAAGTCCAACTTTTAAAGTTTTTCAGATTTACACAGAAAATTAAAGAAGCATTAAATTTCACAACTAAATCAAAACAATTAATTAATTTTATAGTCAATAACAAATTTATTGAATAATAATTTAAATTAATAATTACGTAAAAAATATTAATTTTTAGCAATTTGACATAGGCAACTATAAAAGCATTGTAAGAAAATATATTATGCTTTAATTAAATAAATATTACAATAACATAGCTATAATTATATTTTTCAATAATATTAATTTATAATCTAATATATACTTTGAGTTTTGAATACAATATTAAAAAAATAATTATAGTTTAATTGTATTTTAGACTTTGAATATAGGCAACTTATATTACTCTCTAGTTTGAATTACATAATTTAAAACTAAATTATTAAAATTAATTGTATTTATTATATAAGAGTTTATATTTAATGCTGATAATTACAATTTTACAGTGTAAAGTTTATAAATTTATTTGAATTTTATAAGTTATTATAGGCAACTTTTGTGTATTGTAAATTATATGTTACGTATACGTATATTCATTATATCATTATTTTTTTGGATTTTTTGTATTATTTAATCATTTTCATAAATCTATAAAATAAATATGAATATTTCTTGGTGTTTTATTTAATCTGGAATCTAACAGGAACATCTCATAACAAATTACTTTTTAAGACGCGTCGTGGACAAAATATTGCATTGTTCATGGGATAACGGAAACGCTCTGATCTTCTGCCCCTTCAACGGAACTTCCGGCACAAAAGCAGATTTCCGGTTTCCCGATCTCGTGGCTATCAATTGCGGCATATACTTCTTAACAGCATCCCTCAAGAACTGCGTCGTCTCCAGTTCATCTGCGACGAGGATGGAAAGCGGTTTCGCCTCGACTCTGACCACAGAAGCATTCCTTCCTCTCACCTCCATCACCTTCGTCGTCGTCGTCGCGCCGTTCCGTCTTATTCCACACGAAGAATTCGATAATTGCACCGAGAAACAAACACGAAATAATTTAGACGATAAATCAATGTCATCCGAACGTCAAAATAAATTGACACGGTTCGACGAATTCCTCGCCGACAGTCAATGCGCGACGTTTAATTGTTTCCGCTTGAGATGTGATCGCATAAACAATAAATAAATTATGTAATTTCTTAAAAAGTAATGTTAAATCCCCTAAATATTAATTAACAATTTTTATAATTATATTTTTTTTTTTATTAACCAAAAGAGAACGATGGGCGAGCGAAGCGAGTCCTGAGAAGCGGAAAGCAAAAATATGTTATTAAAACTAATTTTTAACTACTATTTAAAGATGTTATTTAATTTGAAAAATATAAGTTATGCAAGTAATGACGAATATTTTATAAAAATTCATTGATTAAAATAATCTAAAAGAATGCGACAAAAAAAAATGCAGACGTCTGCCGTATTTCTCAGAAATACGCAAGAGAATGAATGAGAAAGTAATAAAAAACTTGTTTAGAAAATTCCAGTCTCAGGTCTAGACGATAAGATAAAAACTGCATACATTAATTTTTATCGACTTTTTTTAGTTTATTATTTTTTCTATACAAATGTTGTAGTGATATAACTTAGTTAATTAAGTAAATAATTAATTAATTATAAAATATATTTTTTTAAGGTAGAAAATTTAAGCAAAAAAAATATGTAAAATTGTTGGTAATTTATTTATTAATTTGACTAAATTGATGACGTTTCTAATGAAACGTCTTCTCTTGGTTTAGGTTGTAATCACATTTGACGTTGTTGCTATGGTAATTTCTTCTTAATATTTGTAGTAGTGGGCCAATGGGGAGGCGTAGGAGTATGGGTGGGCGTAAGCGGAAACAATTGGTGCATGGGCAGCTACGTGATGGTAATCTCCGTTGCGGAGTTGAGCGTTGACTTTGTGGACCAAATGGGCAGCTCTGGCGTGTTGAACTTCGGCGGTATCTACTGGTACTCCTTCACCGTTGATGAGTGGCAAATGTTGAGCTTGGTAAGCGATTGGAGCGGTGTAAGCCAGAGGAGCGGCGGCGAAGATTCCACGACGCTTGCGGTAATGAAGGGCATGGGCGTTGCGGGTCAAAGCTTCGGCGTGAGCGGCGAAATGGTTGACTTTAGCGGCAACAACTTCTGGGGTTTCCAATGGGACTCCGTTGACGTTGGTTGGAAGAACGTGGGTGGTTGGGTAAGCGGCTGGGACGTGATGGGCGACAACACCGTGATGGACAACTGGAGCGGCCAAATGGGCAGAATATCCGACTGGAGCAGCAGCTACAAGACCATGATGAAGGTAGTCACCGTTGCGAGCCTCAACATTGATCTTATGGACCAAATGGGCAGCCCTAGCGTGTTGGACTTCAGCGGTATCAACTGGGACACCATCAGCTCCGATTAGAGGAAGATGTTGAGCTCCATAGACAACTGGAGAAACGTATCCGGCGGATACAGCGGCCAAAGCGCAAGCGAATACAACCTGAATAGTATAGATGAAAAATTTAGAATGACAAAATATAATAACTAATAAAAATCTAATTTAAAAACTTACAAAGAATTTCATGTTGCTTTGTATGTTTAACCTCCTCAGATTAGGACTGTTAAATGACTATATCGAAAATGCAGACCCGCGACTCTTTTATACCAGAAACCCATTCTTAATTCTCGGATACCTTCAAGTCACACATATTACGTGCACACATTACATTCTTTCTTTATGTTTTTTTTTTCCTTCTTCTTACTTTTTGTTTCTCTCAATTGAGAAACCAACGAAATAAAAGCAAGGTCTTTCAGCACTAATTTGAATACGCACAAATTCCGGATACTTTTTAAACAATCTTCAAACAACAAACAAATTATTTAATTATACATTTCTATAATTATCTTAAATCAAAATTAATTTAATTATACTTTTTTTAAAAAAATTATTTAAAACTAATTAAAATAAATATATTTTTTAACTTAAAGTTTATTTAATTAACTTAATTTATTTCGATTTCTCTTCCTATAAAAATCCACAAAAAATATAAATAATAAATTAAATAATTCTTAAAATTTTAACTACTTCCTGATTTAATGCACTAATTTATATACAAAATTAATCTTATTTTTTGTTCTGCAACGATTATGCAAATATATTAAATGCGGTTTTGTATCGATTTAGAACGTTAAACTATTTAGCATTACGCAGTTGCCCTTCAAATCGTATATTTTTTTTGTTGCTTTTATTTGGAATGCAACTGTTGAATATTTTTTTTTTGTTCTTGCAGAATTGCGTGTTTAGTAACGATGGATTTTTTGGTATGAATTATATACTAAGCACGTAGCGTTTCAAAATTGCATCGAAAAAATGATTTCGAAGTCCGGTTTTGTTTGAAAAATGTGTTTGTCGAAAGGCGAGAAAGGTTTTGATTTATATGCAGTATGATGTCATTATATTTTTTTTGTATGTTTGTTAATTGTTACATTTGATAATTTCCGTAGAATTTATGTAGAAATATGTAAAATAAAACTAAAAAAAATAATAGAAATATTAGGAAAATTAAAGAAATTAATTGTAAATTTAATTAAGGAAATTATTTTAAAGAAATGATAATAATGAAAATTACTAGAAAATCTATAGAAAATTAAACTTAAATCTTATTTGAAAATTTAAGATAAATTAAAGAAGAAACTTATAAAATTGAAAAGAAAATTTAAAAAAATAATTTAATGTAATATTCATAAATATATGAAAGTTTAAGAAAATGAAACTTGTAAAAAAATTGACTGAAATTGTAGAAAATATAAATAAAATGATTTTTTTTAATTAAAGAAATAATAAAATTTATATATTTTATTTCATATAATTTTTATTTACATTTAAATCACATGGACAGTTGAGAAAACTTTCTGAAATTCTTTTGATTTCCATTTAGTATTTGTAGTAATGGGCCAATGGGCTGTTGTAGGAATAAGGGTGAGCGTAAGCGGACACAATTGGTGCATGGGCAACGATTGGGGCAGCTACGTGGTGGTAATCTCCGTTGCGGATTTGAGCGTTGACTTTGTGGACCAAATGGGCAGCTCTGGCGTGTTGAACTTCGGCGGTGTCTACTGGTACTCCTTCACCGTTGATGAGTGGTAAATGTTGGGGTTGGTAGTGGATTGGAGCGGTGTAAGCCAGAGGAGCGGCGGCGAAGATTCCACGACGCTTGCGGTAATGAAGGGCATGGGCGTTGCGGGTCAAAGCTTCGGCGTGGGCGGCGAAATGGTTGACTTTAGCGGCTACAACTTCTGGGGTTTCCAATGGGACTCCGTTGACGCTGGTTGGAAGAACGTGGGTGGTTGGGTAAGCGGCTGGGACGTGATGGGCAGAATATACACCATGAGCAACTGGAGCAGCCAAATGGGCGGAATATCCGACTGGAGCGGCAGCTACAAGACCATGATGAAGATAATCACCATTACGAGCTTGAACATTGACTTTATGGACCAAATGGGCAGCCCTAGCGTATTGGACTTCAGCGGTATCAACTTGGACACCATCAGCTCCGATCAGAGGAAGATGTTGAGCTCCATAAACAACTGGAGCAACATATCCAGCTGAAGCAGCGACCAAAGCGCAAGCAAAAACAACCTGAAACAAATCCGATGAAACAAACCCAAAATAAATCCAATTTAAAAAAAAAACTTACAAAGAATTTCATATCGATTGATTCGTTTAACCTCCAAGAATAGGACTGTTAAAAGACTGTGCTCTTAACCGCTGCAGGTAGCTCGTTTTATACCGAAAAATGTTTGAAAGAGGCGGACGTAAATTAACAGAAAAAAAAGGAGAAGTAAACTTAAACGAAATACAAGAACTGTTGCATACGGCAAGGTCCTTCTTTCTCCTTTAATTTAAGTATTGATCCACACACACATGTGGTGTAAATGATACAACGACACGGATTATTTCACACATCAAGATATTTCTTTAACGACTCGAACGGTGACCATTCGTTATTTTTTTCTCTGTTTGTTCACTCGTTGTTCTTCTACTTTATTTGCAATCCTTTTTTTTTCTTCGTCTCTTTATTCCTCGTAGCTCCGTTTTACAAATGTAAATTGCGACACGGATACGTGTACATGCCTCACGCCATGTACCTGCTACATATGTTTATGTATCGCGATTGCACGATATACTACAACTTCGTTTTTCCCATTTCAACGAAATATTTAAACATTACTTCTCCACAAAATTAATTTAAATTTATTGCATAATTAATTTTCCAGAATTAAATTAAATCCAAATTTCCTTCAAGAAATTTCAGTTTTCAAGAAACTTTACTTTAGTTTTTATGTAAAAAAATTAATCTATTTAATAAAGATTAAGAAGAAAACTAATTAAAAATTTACAAATAAAAACTTTAAAAAATTTGAAGGTAATCTATAAAATAGATTAATTAAAGGTAAATTATTTAATTAATAAAATTAGAAAGGTATAAATGGATAAAAATAAAATCTGAAGGTAAATTTATAAAATATATTCGACATTTATGTTTAATATTTTTTTTAATTAAATTTTTACATTATTTTAATTTACTTTTTGGTTTATGAAAAATTAAAAAAAAAAATATTAATTAGATTAAAGCTGTTAAAATATAAATTATTTCTATTATTTGTATAATTTTACGTTTTTTCTTTAATGATTTAAGTTTGAAGTTTAATTTTATAATTAATTAAGATTAATGTAGAAAAATTGATATTGACATAATTTGTAATTTAATTATAAAAAAATCATGCTTTATAGAGAAAAGTTTGTTGAGATTAAAACAATTAAAATTAGTTATTTATGTGTTTTATTTTCTATAGTTTTTTGAGCGTATTCAAATTGAATAAATTGGTTTAGGTATGTACATATTTTCGTTACATATAGATCACATGGACAGTCGTCATGACGATGGTAAATTTTTCTTAGTATTTGTAGTAATGGGCCAATGGGGAGGCGTAGGAGTATGGGTGGGCGTAAGCGGAAACAATTGGTGCATGGGCTGCTACGTGGTGGTAATCTCCGTTGCGGAGTTGAGCGTTGACTTTGTGGACCAAATGGGCAGCTCTGGCATGTTGAACTTCGGCGGTGTCTACTGGTACTCCTTCGCCGTTGATGAGTGGCAAATGTTGGGCTTGGTAAGCGATTGGGGCGGTGTAAGCCAGAGGAGCGGCGGCGAAGATTCCACGACGCTTGCGGTAATGAAGGGCATGGGCGTTGCGGGTCAAAGCTTCGGCGTGAGCGGCGAAATGGTTGACTTTAGCGGCAACAACTTCTGGGGTTTCCAATGGGACTCCGTTGACGCTGGTTGGAAGAACGTGGGTGGTTGGGTAAGCGGCTGGGACGTGATGGGCGACAACACCGTGATGGACAACTGGAGCGGCCAAATGGGCGGAATATCCTACTGGAGCAGCAGCTACAAGACCATGATGAAGGTAGTCACCGTTGCGAGCCTCAACATTGATCTTATGGACCAAATGGGCTGCCCTAGCATGTTGGACTTCAGCGGTATCAACTGGGACACCATCAGCTCCAATCAAAGGAAGATGTTGAGCTCCATAAACAACTGGAGCAACATATCCAGCTGAAGCAGCGGCCAAAGCGCAAGCGAATACAACCTAAAACAAATCCACATTAAACCCTTTACAAAACCAACTGAAAAATTAAAAAACTTACAAAGAATTTCATGATTATCAGTGAATACAGTTAACCTCCTTCAATAGGACTGTTAATGAGACTGTGCTCAATCCTCAGCTCGCATCAGTTTATATACTCAAACCCGAAAATCGCTCCGGTTTCTTAACATCATTTTTCAAGTGCAAGGTTCCTTTCGCTCTCGACGAAACGTTTCAAGGTTAAACGAGACCAGAATTCTTTTTCCATCCACTTCTTTGCTTCATTCGTTCGTTTCAAACTACAAAACGCATTTCATAAAAAAAAAAATGTAGTTCAATTACTGAATCCGAGCACAACCTGCCGCACTTACCTTGCTTAACGTAATTGTAAATTTAGTCTTGAGTAATGCGACAAAACCAGGTGAAATCTTCGGGCGTGTGTGTACGAATGCAGAACGCACACGTCTTTCGACAATGTTCTAATCCATTTGTAATTTACAAATTTGTTATGTTATTTTTATTTCTCTCGTAAGAACATCTTAATTATATAACGAAAATAATTAATTCTTCACTTTAAAAAAAAATTGGTATTATTGTTAAGTCGTTGATATGGAAACTAATTGCATAATTTATAAAAGATAAATACGTTTGACATTTGACTTGGATTTTGGTGGTCACCATAATTCATGTAGGTTAAATATTCATTTGTTGATTCATTACCATAACAACTAACAGAAATATTTATTAGCAACCAATAATAAAGAATATATTTTTTTAAATATTTTATTTTTCGTTTATGTTTAATTCTATAAAAACAATAATAAAATATAATTATAAAATAGCTGTAAATGTTACGTGATTATAAATTATGTTTTCGTTGGTCTTTTGAGAGCAGGAAGCCGGTTGGTGTCATTAATTATAAGCAAGGCGGAGTTCGTGATTATTATCTGAGGTGTATCTCACATTTCACTTTGGAGCCCGAATCAAGGAAACAAATATGAAAAATAATAAACAAACCAAATAAACAAAGTTATAAAAAAAATTGTTGCTGCACGAAACAATACGCATATGTTGGGCGTTTACCGAATGCGAAGGAGGAGGAAGGAAAATAAAATCGTGCGGAGAGTAATTAGATAGGAAACGGCGATCAAAATATCCAGGGTCAACATACGATACATTACACAAAAATTCTTGTAATTATCTCCAACAATTTTGTTCTATGTTTTTAAATAAATAAATTATGTCGCCTTTAATGTTAATTATGTAATTTCAAAAAGTAATAAAAAATAATACATTTACAATGATGAAAATTATATAATATGTTTAAGGCGTCCTTAGTAACTGTCAAATAATAATAGGAAAATCATAAAGCGTCCTTAGCAACTGTCAAATGATAATCTGAAAATCATAAAGCGTCCTTAGCAACTGTCAAATAATAATAGGAAAATCATAAAACGTCCTTAGCAACTGTTAAATGATAATAGGAAAATAGACGACCTTAATAACTGTCAAATAATACTAAGACATAATAATATCAACTGATAAATAATATTTAAAAATCATAAGGTTTCATTAATATAAAATTGTTAATATTTTTTATTTCAATAAATATATTTTTTGTAATATATTATTTGTTAATTTAGGTCAATATCAATTGTGTAATATTTGGATGGAATTGATCTTGTGTTTCTCATTGCTTTACTTTTTTATTGTTTAACCATGCGTTAAGAAGATAATTTGTGCGTGTGCTAAGGTAGACAATTGATTGAAACGTAAAAAACTAATGGTAAACAACAAAGTGCGAGACGCGCAGATTGTGAGAGGGACCTTGCAAGAACGTTCCGAAATTCAGCAACGATTTTTAAGTATAAAAGCCTGACACGCTTCATTTACCAGCACAGTCTTAACAGTCCTATCCAAAGGAGGTTTAAGTAAATCATCAAACATGAAATTCTTGGTACGTTCTCAAATTATCATTAATTTTTTTGGTTTTTATTAATTAGTTTTTTATTTTTTCTTCAGGTTGTATTCGCTTGCGCTTTGGCC